>JANTCA010052861.1:0-17755 GCA_024741275.1 Chironex yamaguchii
GATTCTTAAGAAACTACAAATATCGTCTTCATTGGATCTATACTCTTGATTCTGAAGTATTAAGACAGAATCTAACAAATATATCATTGCAGTATATATTATGTCTGTATGTAGAACAAGTGAATAAAAGTGATTGCTATCTTATTTTAGGAAGGAACAGGTCCTCGAGTTGTGTCAGCTTATGTGGAAATTATATTTGACAACTCAGATAACAGAGTTTATGTAAGTATAGGTAGATATATATGCATATAGATATTTGTAATCTGCTCAACTTTTATAAGATTTGATTTTGTATGCATTTTTGTTACATCCCAGGATCATGCTGGCCTAAAAATCTCCATCAGCTACCTTGTTTATTACAACAGTATGCAAGCGTTGTGATTAAATGTTTCTTTGTAATTAATATGTTGTAATAAGGATTGGCCTTCATAGATCTTATGCAGTAAAGTTGACCTATTCTTCACAGAGCTGTCCACATCTGCTTTTGATTATGCTTTCATATAAATAATGTAAAATGGAGCCTTCACCAAAGTATCTTTCTTGTGAGGTATGCCATCCCAGCGCAGAATATTATTTGAAAGCATACATACCAGCCAAACATATCTTAAATCCTTTGTACTCTAAAGTTATGTATCTGTGACTAAAAGGGCAATTCACCAGCACAAATTACTATTGCCCAGGCAGTATGCTTGTATAGTCTCTAATTTAACAATAATATACACACACTGTGTAATTAGCATCACTAAACTTTACTTTTGGTCATGTCAAACCCATTCACAACTATTGATGTTCTGTTTGATACCGCTATTATCCGTAGGTTGACAAAGATGAAGTTTCACTCAGACGGGTGATAGGATCCAAAAAGGATCAATATTTCATTGACAAGAAAAATGTGACAAAGACTGAGGTGATGAACCTTCTAGAGAGTGCTGGATTTTCTAGATCCAACCCTTACTATATTGTAAAGCAAGGGAGGGTAAGTTGATATTCATCTTGTTGATTCGAATCTTTCTTGCTAGATGTATTTCATAGCAACATGTCTGTTGTGTTGATATTACATTAGTTGATATATGGCAGGTTGTAGTACCATGCCTTAAGGGTTGCACTGTCAGTACTTTGAGTGCTACATGGCCAAAGGAATGTATAAAGAGTAATTTCTAACAAAAAGATTACCAGAACTAAATTGATATGCAAAAGGTCTTTTTACCTTTCTTAGATTTGTATATTTTGTCTCTACAAATTATCCAAAAAGCTTAGCAGGCAGTTTGATATCTTCTAGCTTTCTTCCATTGATATTTTCACTTAGATCATGCAACTTGCTGTTGCAAAGGATGATGAGCGGTTAAAGCTTCTTCGTGAAGTTGCAGGAACTCGAGTGTATGATGAACGGAAAGAAGAAAGTAAAGTAATCATGAAAGAAACAGGTAAATACTATTCAACAGATGATATATCTTGTGTATTAGAGCACATTTTGTTCTTAATGTCACGCACAACATAACAGTTAAGCCTACATTTGAGAGACTGATGTAACAGAAATTGCTGATTCTTAAAGTATTGACTAGACATGCCCTCTTACTCCATTCAAAAACTTGGATCCGTATAGAATACTGCCTGTGTAAAACATTCACTAGTCTTCTCAAAGGAGTAAAATTAACAGCTTTAAGGCAAATTGTTTTTACTTTTCTGATTACCAGTCTGGTAACGAAGAAAATCCAGGATATTAAGCAGCAAATGATAATGTTTTATGTGGATATTCTATGATATCACTTCAGATATATCCTTGTACAATTGATATGAAAGGTGATTTATTGTAATATTATTGTTGTTGTTATAGTCTAATTGTTATTGTGCTTTGATTTGTTTTTACATCCATTGCCTTCAGAAAGCAAAAGAGGAAAAATTGAAGACCTTCTTAAAGATATCCAGGACAGGTTAGAAACGCTAGATTCTGAAAAAGAAGAGCTTAAAGAGTACCAAAAGTGGGATAAGGAAAGGAGGTAATTGTTGATTGTCTTCATTTACAACATAGATACTTGATATATAAATGAGTTGCCTTTATTGACCTTGCCATCTTTTGGCAATCACACTTTAGAATATGTGGTTGGATGGTCCATGTGCACAACCTTGGGTTTAATGTTTTGTCCTAGGATCATACTCAATATCAGGAGGTTCAAGTAGTTATGTACTATTGCTGAATACAAATTCCAGATGTTAGGAGGCATCAACTTTCTGCAATTTTAGGTGCAAGGCGTTATCGACTTTCCCTTATTTTAGATGAAAGGAGGCATCGACTTTCCCTTATTTTAGATGTAAGGAGGCATCGACTTTCCCTTATTTTAGATGTAAGGGGGCATCGGCTTTCCCTTATTTTAGATGTAAGGGGGCATCGGCTTTCCCTTATTTTAGATGTAAAGAGGCGTCAACTTTCCGTAATTTTAGATGTAAGGAGGCATCGACTTTCCCTTATTTTAGATGTAAAGAGGCATCGACTTTCCCTTATTTTAGATGTAAGGAGGCATCAACCTTCTGCAATTTTAGGTGCAAGGCGTTATCGACTTTCCCTTATTTTAGATGTAAGGAGGCATCGACTTACCCTTATTTTAGATGTAAGGAGGCATCGGCTTTCCCTTATTTTAGATGTAAAGAGGCATCGATTTTCCCTTGTTTTAGATGTAAGGAGGCATCGACTTTCCCTTATTTTAGATGTAAGGAGGCATCGACTTTCCCTTATTTTGGATGTAAGGAGGCATCAGCTTTCTGCAATTTTAGGTGCAAGGCGTTATCGACTTTCCCTTATTTTAGATGTAAGGAGGCATCCGCTTTCCCTTATTTTAGATGTAAGGAGGCATCGACTTTCCCTTATTTTAGATGTAAAGAGGCGTCAACTTTCCGTAATTTTAGGTGCAATGAGTCATCGACTGTCAGCACCTATGTATGTATAGATTTATTAGATGTTGTCATACTTGGAGGAAGCAACAAGATAGAAGCGTGTAGACCCTTTGCTATTTGATGATCCTTGCTGTTGATTGTTGTATGTAAGATGCTGAGAAATTTCTCATTTTATTGTAATGATAGCTTGGTAAAAACGGTTCTTTGCTCACTGTACGAAATGCAGGAAATATAGAGAAATCAGCAAATTTTTGCTCACCAATGATGTTATAATCAGTTCCTTTCACATGTCTTTCTACCTATGTAGTTTGAAATTGTCACCTGATTTCCTCCAAAATTCAAATTCCTATAACTGGTATTTTCCAATTTCCATTTGTTGTCACTGATTACTGACCATTATTTTGATCTCTGAAATGGTGGGTTGATGCTTTAAAAACCGCATAATACATCATCAGTTATAAGTTTTCCTGAAAATTGGCAAATCATATATATTCGAGACCACTCTGAAAAATATATGAAGACCCATTATCTTGATTCTAATGCTCATGATTTGATTGTGAAATGGATTTTAAATTTCTCCTCAAGGTGTTTAGAATACACTATTCATGACAAAGAGTTAAGAGACACAAGAGAAAAACTTGAAGAGGTATAACACTTTCTTTGTAGTAGTTGTACCTGTTACTTCATGCATTTCTTCTCTTTTTTTGTACTTTCTGGGTTGTTTGTTCAGTTTACATTTCTGATTTCATGCTTGCGAGTTATGGAAGAATGAAACGAATCTTGCTAGCACGTTGGAACCGTTTTACCATATAAATACCCCAGAGATATTTCACTAATAAACTGCGTCATATTTCAGTGTTACGTGGGGGACATACCCCTAACAGAAATGGCTGGAAGTTAGAGGGTTTTCTACTCGTCTTATTGCCTTTGAACTTGCCTAGATTTAAGCTTTAGAAATTTTGGATGCGTTAAGTAGAATTTTTTGCAATTTATGGAACCTATGGTAGATCATCGCATATAAAGTACCCAAGAATCCGTATAACTACGTTGAATGGATTGGTATGGAACCACTACACATGGGCGCGGTTTTACCACACAATGCCAATGCTCACTTGTAAAACAGAATGTAACAAAAGTTGCCAATTTAGTGAATTAGAGTTTATGATAGCATGGAGTTCCTTCTGCGGGAAAACTGAGCAGTGCTTGTAGTAGCTGGTTATGAAAATGCTACTAAAAGACAATGCTTGATTGATTTATTCTGGCACTAGATAGAACCAATAACATGGCAGCAGACTGAAAAGTAAAGTACTATCAGCTGATTGAAGGCAATGGCATTATTGAAGAGTAAAACCATGGCATGGTAACGGATTGACACCAATAATGCAATGAGACCCAAATCACGTTGTCCATAGCAGCTGACATTTGTTTAACAGGGCGAAGTCCAGGCGGGATTTACAACCATAACTGTGTAATCCCGTATAATTTTAGTTTTTGGTCTTAAAATGTTAGGGGAATCCGTTGGCTGACAACAAATGACGCTGTCGACCTCAAGGAGCTAAAAATTAATGTGTGAACGAGTTTGCTCAATCCTGTTTGTGTTTCATGTGTCTCATTAGTCCTTACTAACTGTATTTAACTTTTCTTAATATAGATTGAATCATCAAGACAAATGGAATCAGAGAGGGCAAGTGAACTAAATCAGGCTGCACAGGAGGCCGCTGACAGAATCGTGGTACGTATTTGTGAACTTGGCTTGCAACTATAGGTATTTTTAAAAGAAAGGCTATTCCTCAGTGTATTAGCATGAAGAGATGCAATCACGTTTGATCAGCATGTCTTCCCCATTTTATTAGGTTGCTGCCCTCTCACTTCTTTATTGTGTGTCACGACTTGTGTATCTTTGCTGCGTACACATCAAAGACTTGTGTTGAATGATTAATAATTAGCGATAAATTGATTGTCCTTTCACTGAACTTGTAAAATTTGGAAGTGTCGTTTTCAAGAACGTAAGGGTTTTTTTCAACCAGTATCAACTTTGTTTTATCACAGAAGTTTCTTTAGTAAGCAGCTTAATTTTAAACCCCTGCCATAAATATATATTTTCCTGCAGTGACATAAATGGATGTGCAATTTATTTACTTTGTATTCTACATGTTTTCTTGATGTGATGTTTCTATGTGTTTAAAAGTAGGTTCTCACACTAGACAAGCTCTATCAGCAGCCCTTCCTTCTAAACCTTTGTTAACCATAACCTAGGGAATTACTATTTTGCTTTTTTTCTTGAGGTTTTGAAATTCATTGTCGAATTTTTACAATGATACACATTATAAGTGAGGAAACCCGTTTATATACACGGTAGTTGGGACTTGTGTAGACCTAGGGTTAAAAGCGCATGTTGTTCTTTGTTTCTACCTTCCGTTGTAATGGTTGTAAAAAAGTAATGAGGCTCTCTCACATTGACGTAATGAAAAAGATGTCACAGCTGCAGTGCAGTCTTGGCCTACTGCTGGCAGTTTGAGTTTAACCTCAATCAGCTGTTCCTTCAGGGCTGACTGCTAATCACTGAAGTAATATACACATATTTTACATTGGTATGCCCCAGTCGGTTATTTGCGGATTTAGTTGTAAATAGTGATTGTTACATGTTGTACTAACCTCCTACAAGCCATGCTCACCCAAGGGATGCAGGAGGGACTTTTTGATCTTTGACTTTGAACTTTGACCAAGCTGCAAATAGAAGTTATAAAGTAAAGTAGTCTGCCCTGTCGCAAAAGAAACTACCATAGCATAATTACTTACAGTCTTAGTCATATGATAATGGTAGAGGCCAGATTGCAGCCTGTTTTGCTATATCCTAATAAATAATCTGTTAGGAACATCAAGGATAATTAGAAAGTAAGAGAATTAAAGATTAAATGTAGGTAGAAAATTTCAAGTGACAATTTATTTTCATTGAAATCAGACAGATAAACCCACTTTTGCTTACCAGAGGATTTTTGGTATTCCACATTGTTGATTTCGCAGGATAAACAATACGTGGAAATATCAATAACGTAAATATAAATCGCCAAAAAGTCCCTCTTTGGGTAAATATCATAGCTATTACTTGATGCCTCCCACTGGTCGAGTCTTTTTGCTGGATTCAGCTCTCTTTTGTAATCCTTGTTCACTCTGTGTTTTTATTTCTACAGGATATCGGTAACAGTATCAAAGAGCTTTCAGACAAGATAAGTGTGGTTAATTTAGAGAAAACACAACTTGAAGATGAAAGACAAGAGCAAATAAAAACAAGAACAAAGTTAGAACTTGATGTCAAAGATCTTGAAGAAAATGTACAAGACGATGCAAAAGCAAAGGTAGTTTCCTTTAGATATTGTCACTTGGATAGATCATACACTTTTGAAACCCTCCAGAAAGTCTCCAGAGAGCCTCATTTTGCCTTTGTTGCCTCATGAGAATGGACAGACAAATATGATAAGTTACTTACCAGTACTTCCATAGTAGTTGGTCGATGTAACGAGCATCTACCTGCCTGCCAAAGTTAAACCCGATTTAGACAGTGAAATTCGTCCTCCTGCACGCAGTATGATAATTTTGCTAATACGATGGCTGATCACAGCAAATGCATTGAGAGAGAAAGCTTAGACTACGCTTTACTTCTGAAAAAACTGAAACTTTTTACGATTTTGATTCCCACTTTCCAATTTCTGTAAAATGTGAAAGGGGCTATTGCATCATTTTTATAGTTTGAAGTATCATAGGTGAGCTAAAAAATGTACAAATGCAAAGGAGGAAGCTGATGTAAGATGATCCAACTGCTGGAGAGCTACTAGTTGGGAACAGGGAACTTTTACTAGCGCTTTAGTCATGACACATTACTCTCCAAGGCAATTAGATAAGTAAAAGCTTTAGGGCATACGTAGCTTGTACATATACATTCCTATGGATATTATACATGAAGGCGTTTTCATTAATTCCTTATTTATTTGCATGTAAATTTCTTTTTTCTCTTATTGTAGGAGCGAATCGGCAAAGAATTAAGAAAACTTGAGAAGCAGGTTGGCGAGAAACGATCAGAACTTGATAAAATTCTACCAGAATACACAAGTGAAAAAGAAACAGAGGAAAAATGTCAGACAAGGTAATAACTGTTTATGAATGTCGGGGAAACCTTTGCGATAGAAGTACAGTACTTTTGAACTTGGTACTTCTATTTTTTATCTGACGCTGCGGCAGGACAAGTTCTGTGTGGTCTTGTGTAAAGAACGCAATTAAAGTTATGACTGTGACGGCGCGTCGAACCCGGGTCTCACGAACGCAAATCTGACGCTTTTACTACTATGCTATACAACTCAATAAGAGGAGGTCGAAAAACTATTATTCATTCATTCAAGGCTGATCATCCACCCATTGTATTGGGTGTCACAGCAGTACCTCAGTGTACTGCACTTTTTTACATATATGATACAATTCTCTGTAACACTTCGCTTATGTCAACGACATTCGCATTACCTCAAATAGTCACTTTTGCACAGCATGGGTTTATTTGTAGTGAACTTAACACTTTGCTACATTCTTAAATCTGATGCTTCCTACTTCTTGCATTTGAAATTACCAAAGGCCTACAAAGTTTGTTATCTAATTTTTTTTCTTGATAATGATCTCAGCATGCCGTCACAAGAGCGCTCGTGATGAGCAGAGAATATAGTTATGCTCTTTTAAAGAGGAAAACGACACAACGGCGAATTTACGTGGTCTACTCTATTATGTGACTAAGATCCGAAAGTCATAAATCTGGAACTATTGCAGTTGTGTTTTCAATATCTGTACTTGCATACATACTAATACTGTATTTTTTTCTTGATTATATAGACTTAAAGCTTGCGAGCAAAGGAGATCTGATCTCTATGCAAAACAAGGTAGGGGAAGTGAATTCAAGTCAAGAGAGGAGAGGGATCGATGGATTAAAAAGGTATTTGTAGTAGTAGCATAACCATCGTATTTTATTTGCGTGTTGGTATTTTCACATTTAAAAACCTTGCAGTCATTTCTTGTGTACGTATCCCTCGGTGACAAAGTGAAACGAAGGCGATCCTCATTTCGTTAATTAATTATTTCTTAATTCCTCATAACTGTCTTAATATGTAATAGATTTTATTTATAATCACTCATTATATTTAAGTTTAGGAATGTGCACTTCTTGAAAGGAAAATATTTTTGGGTATTACTTATAAATAGATAGTGAACATGGTAATTATGGTGTTAATACAATTGTATTACAGCTTTAGTAGCTTCTCAACGTACTGGTTTTTTACTGGTTTCTACCCGTGACGTATTTCTCACGTAGTGAGCATTAGTGAACAAAGTGCGTTAAATGCAGTTTGTATAGGATCAGAAATCCTTTTGTGGGTTTATGTGCGTGTAGCGCTGAATTCTAGCAGAAACGACTTGGCCAATTTTAATGTGATATGTCGCGTTCGATAGGGCTTCACTGCCGTTCGGGACTGGTTTTTTCTTTTCTCCAAAATTTTGCAATTTCAATTTTGCGAATTTTACGAATTTGACTGAAAATGGTTTTTCCTAATTTTTGCCCGAAATCCGGCGTTTTAGGTCAATTTTGGGTCGTAGATTCCGAATTTCCTATTGGTATTTCCTCACTGCATCTCGTTCGAGAGATATTCATTAAGGAAGTTCGTAATTTTTAAATTTCGTGATTCTGGAATCGTAGCTACATGTACTAGTTTACAACAAGAAACCAAGAATGATTCTTTCTTACCGTACTTCATTATTCCCTATGTCTGTGAGAATAGTAGTACAAGATCTCTAAACATTTTGCTTATCTATGGAGGAGGAATCCATGAATCACGAATGGAGTATTCATATAACAACTCGTGCCCTTTAACTACTCGGTCCTTAAGACCCAATTTAAATATTGTAAAATTTGATTTTTTTTTTATCCAGGAACTTAAAACTGTTGATGCCAATGTCGCAACTAAGGAGCACAGAGTAAGTCATGGCATGTGGTTGATCAAGTAGAATAATCCGTTATGTCTATTTGTGATACTTGTCATTTGCTTGCTTCAATACTTTACTGAAGGATCATTACATGCGGTGACGTTTCTTATCAGATTTTTCTATACCTGATACATATGTAGTATCTCAGCATATGTATACATATATGTGAGTCCAAGTGATTAAACGAACTCTTTCTGCCTACAAAGTACTGGTTTTCTTGTTGTAGTGTAGACAGAGTCCGATACACCTGGATGGAAATACGATCCAGCTGTGCCAATTATCCGAAAATTCTCGTCCTTATACATTTTGGTGCATTCTGAGTTTTCTAGTAAATGTTGGTCTATTGCAAGTTTCGATACGTGTCTCATATATAAAAGGTTGCTATGTACATATACTTCCCTTTCTGATGATTCATACTCTGAAGAGGGTTAGACGAGAAAAGCTTTTAAGTATGTTTTCAATGGAATGTCGCAAATTTTCAAGGCGATATAGTTATTGAGAAGCCTATAAGCATATTCGTATGTGTATGAGAATTAGATAGTTACTCATTAATACAAAAGTCAAAACGTTTTGACATTAGTCTTCTTCGGTTACTTTTTTGTAGTCACTGTATTTGATATATACCATTTGGAATATTTTTATGGAATACACAATCCTAGGCCCATGGTCTTGGTTTGTTCTTCATTTTTGTAACATCAATTTTTGGTGTTCTGTCTTCCCTTCGTTTTGTGTACGGCCATCCCCATTTGAACCGGTTAGGTCCTAATTCATTGCTATGTGTATTTAGACTTCTATTTTTCCTTCTGTCATGGAGGTAGCATTTAAGTCTGAACAAATTAAGGGTTTGGGGTTTTATTTTGCCTTCTCAGCTAGCTACTTTGAAGGAAGAAGTTCAAAACACAAAAGATAGACTCGGGCAGATTGATGAGGAAACAGCGGTAAGTAGTTTGTTACGTAGTAATGGTCATTCATCCACCCACGAATCCGTCCATCCATCCATCCATCCATGCACCCATCCATCCACCCATGAACACACCCATGCATCCATGCATCCATCTACCCATCCATCTTTCCATCCACCCATCCGTCCGTCCATCCATCCATCCAGTTATCCGTCCATCCATCCAGTTATCCGTCAATCCATGCATCCATCCATTCATCCACCTACCCATGCATCCATCCATTAATCAATCAATCAATCAATCAGTCAATTAATTTATGTATTTATTTATTTATCAAATTCTCTTTTTCGTTCATTGTCTCCTTCATTTCGTTCTTTTTATGTTTTTGTTTTACTTGTTTAATCAGTTGATGCCAGTGATACATTGCTTAAAATATGATGCATTTTAGTGTCTTGATACTGCCACAACGAGATGCTTAATGAATTCATCTAAGTATCCACCATGACTATGCGTAATAACTCATTAAGCAGAAGAGCCAGGATTAAATCTCGATGTGACCACTTTAAAATTCCTTTTGTAGGAGAGGAATGACAATCTGGAAGAGAGAAAAAATCAGATGGACAAAGCTAACCGAGATTTTACGGAAATTAATAAACATAGAGACGAGTTACAGAACAAGAGGAAGTAAGTCATTTTAAGTAACGCAAAGTCGGAATCGTGTATCCAGGAAAGAATTTTAAAGGATGTAAGTGCGATAGGACTGTGCCAATGGGATCTGGAAAGTCACTTTTGCTGATAAATTACTGTACACGTTTTAGTTTTTCATGTAGTTGACAATGACAAATGACAACCAGGCATTGAAGTAAAGTAATACCTGTCATCGGCTGCGCTTCTGATTGTACCGTGTAACCCAATATCTGGTGCAAGCAAGGAAAGATTTTCATGTCGTTTTTGTACTGTCTTGGAATGAAGAGTGGAGAAGAACAAAAGCCATGAACAAACTATTCATGTGTCATCCAGTATTTGCCGTTTGAAATTACATGAAACATCAGTAGTCATGACCTTGAAGGGTTTATTACTTGATTGATACATTGTTGAACAATCCTACAATAATCCTAAGACGACCATTCATGTAGTTGTTGTTTGAATTGTTTTGGCCTTTTGAATTCAGAGCTAACCTTGCTAAAAAACGTACGCAAACAAATATTTAACCAACATTAAGTTTAATATTAGGTAAAAATGGTTTTAAGAACAAGGGATAAATCAATTGTTTCAAGCTCTTGGTTTCATTGCAATACAAAAACTAGAAACACTCCGAGAGTGCAGATCTCCTCCACGCCAGTGTTATTCAGACAGCAGGGGATTCCCCACCATGATTTCCTTGCTAGTCATTTTCCTTGAGATATCATTAACAAATATGGTTATTGAGTCATCCCCACAAAGACGTCCTCACTAGTACTCTGAAGGTTTTATTAACGCAATGCATACTTTGATCCGGATCATCCCCAGAATTTAATCATTTGTTCCTTATCCCAGATTGGACACTTGCTCAAAAGGTTGTAAAAATCCATTCATAAGTCTTTGAGTTATCTTGCTAACGAGCAGACAGACAGACAGACAGACATACAAAGACAGACAGGCAAGTTACATCCAAACAGTTACGGCAGTGTGATCCTCAGGATTTTACTCGTATTGTTCAACAGTAGCAACATCACACTTTTACTACGACGGCATTTTTGCAATTTTATTGTAGTGACCGACCCAGGGCCCGACACCGAACGCGAGAAAATATACGCCTGGTTGGGGACCTCGGTCCAAATTGAAAATTCAAGATGGTGACTCCCTTGGGGCAGAAAGCTGTGATAATGAAAGGTGGTGATTTAGCTTATCATCAGTTACAATTTGAAAACTAGCATATTTAGTTGTAAGATAAAAATCTGCATCGAACAATCCTTTTCTGGTACGAAACTTGAAAATGGGCTTAAAATTTTTGTTACATTGTGCTAAAACATTCGAAGTTTTCTCTCATTGTTACAAATTTTGAAAGCGATTACTCATTGAAAATAGACAGCGTAGTACTACTCCCAAAAATCATGACTTAGCAGCTTTTTAATACCTTCCTACATTGTTTTTCAGAATTCTACTCTATAAAAGTTCAAGTTTCATATTCTTAGAACACTTATCCCTAACCCCGACAACGAATTTTCTCCCAGTCGATCACTACTTTATAGACCTTTTCGGTGTTACGTCACACGGTCCGTTGTCAATGGCAACGACCCGACGAAGGGGCAAACAATGAGGTCCGTCAACAGCGTTTCCTATGGAGCAGGGTCTTGTTTTGGTATTATTTTAGTGTTTCTATTGTCTTGTACGTTGTAGAATGCCATCTAAATACATTAATAAGTCGGGAGAAGCACAGGGAAGACATTTAGAGAAACTTAAGGGTCCTTCCTTTTTACAAAATTACTGTCTTGTGAAGTATACTTGCCATCTCTGGCAGTAAGGTCGGTGTGTGTTCACAACACAAAAACCTAATCTCGACAGAGTTAAGTGTTTGATGTAAAGTTACTAACATGCTGCTCTAGACACCTGATCTTGGCCATACGGTATTGTTTTTCTTGCTTCAAGTAGTCAATCTTTATGACTGTCCACTTCAGCTTCAAGTTCTGTGGTACTGTAGACTACAGAAGTGAAGAAATTTCATTAGGGGAAGCGTCTTATGAATAAATAGCAGTCTGTAAGTGTAGGGATCACGTATTGTTGAATAGATTTGTTTCGCCGTGTGATTTTTTGGGCTATCTATCTTCTTACAGTTGTTAGTGGTCTTATCGTATTTTCTTTTGACTCTGTATCCAAAACCATACCAAAAGTCGAAAGCAAATGTACTTTATAAAGAAGCTTAAAGCTTTCCCCATCAATCTATGATTCTGTATCCATTGGCTATACAGCCCTTTGACATTTTCAAAGCAAAATAACTTAAAAACTAACCAGAAACTAACCTTCCCTGGCACCACAACTTAAAGTTTCAATGCCGCGATTGGCTTTGTTTGCCCCTTCAACTTGTTGCTATGCGTGGTTGTTAAGGAGAACCGAAAAGGTCTATTACCGTCGGTTATTACAGTCGATAAGTTACGTTACTTAAGAAGTATGAATGTGTGTTCTCTTAAGAGGGCGGATGTGACCGTAAATTCAGTTTTAAATGGTATTCATTAATCCATGCTTCAAGTACGGGATTTTGAACTCAACAAGAGAGAAGAGAAGCGTCTAGAAAATGGTCAAGCGTCAGAAGAGAGGGCCCTAAGATTTTATGAGACACCAAACCAGTAGCGAAATGACCCTTGTTAGAAGAAAGTTATATTTACCTTGGTAATTCCTCCTTTAACAATTTGAACAGTATGTTTTTTTCTTGAGTAAAATCTGTCTTTTTCTTGTTTTAAATTGTCTTAAAGACTCTGTCCTTCTCAACTCCTGTAGGCATCATCCTTGCATTATTTTCCATTATGTAAATAAATTAAGTAACTCCAATGAACACAAAATACAGTAAGCAACCAATCTCTGGTACCATAAATTATGGTTATGAGAATAAACAATAAAAAATAAAACATTATTGTAGATCTTAAAATTAAAGATATCATAATCTCAACAACTTACTAAAATGACTCACTACAGTCGATGCCACTACAACAAGTGCTCAATTCCTGATTTTTGGTTCTACAACTGCATGTTTGGTGATTACTACGTCAAGCAATCCCACGTGCGGGTTACAAAATTATTGCTTGATAAATCGATACAAAAAACTGAATGAAGTATTTACTTAATGGCAAGGTAAAAAGGATCGAAAGCTACTTAATTAAAATGTGATATGCAATATCCAGACCAATGATGACATTTTACATAATCACACTTCGGTGTTGAACAAAAAAACCCCACATAGTAATTGGAAAACTAATCGTGTCTTTTTCCGTTTTTTAGTGGTATTGGACACGTCCAACCTTTCTAAGAGTGTGAGCAAAATGTTCATAACACTATAAAAGGCGAAAAAATTGCACATGTATCAAGCTTAGTTTTTTCAATTTAATATTTAAAAGTCTTACTCCATGGTGGCTTTGCTGTACGATAATAACTAATAACTATATTTGATGGCCAGTTAGGAGAGATTGATGCTCAAATCTGGACACAGAGATAGGTTGGATGATTAAAGTTTATCATGTCGTGAGCTCTGAAAAAACAAGGCTCCTGACATAATTAGCCTCAATATACCTTCAACTGGAGCTATCATCCAAGTTGCTATTGTTTGTATGGAGCAAATAGCCTCTGCTACCCAAGGTTATTTTCCAAGCTGAGATTTCGGCATCCTGTACAAACTAACGTAATTCTCACTTTGCGTTAATATCACTAATAGAGTGATTACCGATATCTCACCTGAGTGAGCCGATATTTCGTCTTGATGAGGCTATATTTTCTCATATAAACACAAATAAGAATATTCTGACTTCACCGACACAAAATTGCAGATACTGCGCAAGCGCATATCATCATTTTCCTCCTTGGCTCAAACCAAATTGGCGCCAAATTAAAATAGTAAGTCGAGGCAATTGAATTTTTATCGTCCTTTTATTTCAAGTAATCCATTACGTCATGTCGTCCAATAAACCTCCCACATATTTGCTTTGTTTTGTTAAACCATTCCTTAATAAGAAATTTTGAAGTCAATCCTTTTGTGGTACAAAATTTGAAAATCGCCTTGAAAATTTGTGACATTGCACTAAAACATACTTAGAAGCTTTTTTTGTCTGACACTCTTCAGAGTATGAATCGTCAGAAAGGAAAGTATATGTATATGGTAACCTATTTATACGAAACCTGTAGCAAAACTAGCCAATTATAAACAAGAAAGGAAACAAAGAAAGAGAAAATGAAGAAACGAAAATTATTGGAAAAGTCCAAGTGAAAATGCGAAGTCTTTCTGCCTACAGATTACTAGTTTAATGTAGACAGATTCCAATACACTTAAATGAAAGGACGATCTGGCTGTACCAACCATTCGAAAATTCTCGTCCTTATAGATTTTGGCGATTCTGAATTTTCTAGTTAACGTTGGCCTATGGCAGAATCGCAATTTTGTTAATTTTGCTTTGCAAGCGTGAGATGGCTGTTCTCTAGGAGGAATTGATGTTTGGCGTACAGTGGCTGGAACATGTCATTTGATCCTGTCATGCAACCTTTGAGAAGTGCGACCTACATACCGAGCTTCACACCGGCACAAAAATTCATATACTACTAAACTTTTTTGTGTGGTAGGTACACAATCCATGTGAATGGATGGCAAGATTTTCCTAGTCGTGAAAACAATTCTTGGATTGACAGCAGAGAAACACTTAACTACAGCCTTTTTAATCTATGTTTCTATGAGGATGGAAACATTGCCTAGCCAAGGAAGTTCAAAGTATACAGGATATTTTTGAGGCGCAAAATATTTTTCGGTTGCAAAATCAGTGATCTTTTCTCAAAGAATTTTAGAAATAACATCCTCTGCATACCCATTTTCCGAAAGAATAGATTTCATCTTCCCTAGTTCTGAATTTAATTTAGATTTTGAACAGATACAAAGTGCTCTATGAGCAAGTGTTCTGATGAGGTTGATTCTCCTCTTTTTTGGACAAATCGAATCCCAACGAATGTATTGACCAGTAAAGACTGTTCTTACTCGCTAATTCTTTTAAAATAACGTTTTCATTGTTTACTGTGTTCTACATAACGGCAACATCTCACGGCACATACTTGCATTACTCTTTGGACAACAGTGCTATTAAGAGACTACCATGCAGTTATACTTGTGGAGTGTGGAAATCCATTTCATCTGCTTATAAGTACAGAATTCTTGGAGTAATGACTGGTCAATTCTTGAGACACTTGTCTCAATTATTTTTGTGGGCCGAGAAATTTGGATCAATTATCTGAAGTTACTATGGTCACAGTAAGACCTTAGTCATTCGTGAATGACTGCGGGTCTGTTACGTCTCCTTTCGTCAGCGATTTCCAGTAGACATGTGCAGCCAATCTTGATCAGCACACTTCTGCATTTACCTAGTAATCACATAAATCCTGTTCTTCTAGACCTTTTCTTGAGAAGTAGTTGCATGAAACACAGTAAATAGGCTTTTTAGACTTTCTAGTTTTTACCAAAAAACAAATTATTCGGCTTCTTTATGGGTTATTAAGACTGGATACGAAATCTTTATCATACTTATGTCATCAGTAGTCTGCAAAATAGAGGCTACATCTTTAGTCTTTACTTTTATTGTTTCCTTCAGGAGGCTTAGCTTAGACTGCCATTTCCCTGATGTCCACTCAGCTGTGCTAGGCTAGTAGCATTGTATTTCAATTGCAGGTAATTTGATCAGGTTACCCTATCCCTGCTGCTACAAACAGCTTGTTTAAATTAGCTTGCGTCATATTGTAAGAGGAGTCATTGTGCAGTGGCTCCAGAAGACTGTCTCTGCTGTCTTCACCTAGAATGGCATTATGCAAATTAACTTTGCTACTCTTGAAACAATCCTGATTCTGAGTCAACTCATATCTATGGTATGCAGAAGTAACGTCTCCAAAGACATGCCAAATAAGCTAAATTCAATTTGTGGTGTCAGATATCATCTAAAGTAATTAATGCCAAGAAGGCCAATCCCCTGAAGTAGATTCCTTTACCGTACTTGATCTTTTACTGTTTACTGTGCTATTCCAAACTGCAATGCGTGACAGGCTGATGTGGAGGATCGACTTAGGTGAGGTGGTGAGGTAGTGTGGTATTCGAAGTCAACGTTCTGAGCGCAGACTATACATTCTGAGTTTAAAATGAATCATGGGACCTGCAACCAGACTATTTTGATCGCGAATCTGTTTAATATCAAGTTGTATGACTCTTCTTGCTAATGGCTCTTCCTTGAAGCCTATCATGAATATTCTCCTATAAACACTGGATGCAGAAGTTTGCCGAAGATCTTTTCTCCTTTATTATGTCACTTGCACTTGCCTCTCTGGAACTTGTTTTTCTGTTATTGAAGGAGTTAGTTTATCATCCAAAGAAACAATGTTCCTTGATGCAAGCATCTAGTTCATGTTTTATAATAGTTATATGCATTATCCTTTTATATTGAAGTGGCAGCTTTATCCAAAAACATATCAATGATCTCTGCTCAGACAGCAATGCTGTCTTCACACAAGCCAAAAGTGATCGGATATAAGATTTTAGGGTTTCATACAGTTCCCCATAAGCGTACCAAACGATTCAAATACAACGCTTTCGAGCACGAAAGACTTATCTTTTCATCATGCTGATATATCTAGTATTATAAAACTTCAGTTACTTCGGTGCCTTTATATTCTATTGCCTTGTAAGGACTTAGGCATCCGTAGACAATGCAATCTTCATGAGTCTCTGCTCTGTCAATTCAAGTTATCTCATTGCACAGTGGGACTTATTTCGAAGCATTTGTTGATCTTTTCTCCATGTTAATGCAATTTCCATATAATCAAGCACATGTCTGCATGATTTTTCTATCTGTACGGTAGCAGTTCGTTTCCTTTGCTCATCTCAAACTGGATTTACGAGTAAATGGCTAGAATGCAACTCCAAAGCTCTCAGTTATCCATGCTGCTGTTCACGTTGCTGAGGTAACGTAAACAAACCTGATTCAGATTCCTCACACACGTCTTCAGGGCTCTCAAGTATTGCCTATCCAAATAATGTTTTGATTCAAACTGGTTTCTCATCGCTGTCCGTCCCTTATCTTTTCCATTAACTGGTGCAGGTAACACACACTAAACAGTACATAATATGAATAACATATAGTGATGGCACGGAGGTTTGAGTGGTGGCTTTTAAGTCTGAGGATTGCAAGTTCGAGCCCGGTCGGCTCCCACTTAGTGCAGCTATTGTGGTAATGCTCCAC
>JANTCA010052872.1:5810-17754 GCA_024741275.1 Chironex yamaguchii
CTATGGTTGAACCACTTTATACGCTGCTGTAAGCAGATCATTTTATCGTGCTGTGATGGAGCCTTTCCATCTTTCTGAGGATGAATTGCATTATATTGGTGTGATTGAACCACTTTATCTTTCTGCGGATGAACCACTTTATCTTATATTACATTTATTACTGACGTTTATGCTCCGTGATTGAGTAGTTCAAGAGCGTGTCTTTCAGGGCAAAAAGGGACCCTGCTGAATTTTTAGGGCATTAAGTTAATTGTCACCTACAAAGGGCATCTGCATCCGTGTAGATGGTCTTTTTTCCAACTTGTCCTGACCATGATTCTGGGAAAATATCATAGAAGCCACTTGGCCAAGTTGAGCACCTCCATGAGATGTTCAGTGTTCTTATTTTTATTGTTTCATTAACCATTGCTGTCATCATACATTTCATTTTCCTACCAATGCGTCTAAAATATTGAGGGTGGCATTTTTTGAACGAGACTAGATGATGTGACTCCACCTTTTATTTGTCTTATTGAATATCATAAGTTGATGGGCTGGCAGCAGTTGATGCACGCTGCTGCTATACATTTGGAGCATTCCAAGTCCGAGATCTGTTTGGTAATCAAATTATGCATCCCGGTGATTCAAACCGATTGGTTCATCTTTTAAGCTCTCGTGTAGATGGGCCCTTACTTGTCTTATTAAATATTAAAATTTACACACATGTTCCTGTAGAGGGCCTAGGCATATGTGCAATGTCACGCTGAGATGAGTATTGGTGCCACATAAAGTTAAAACATGCTTAGTGGCTCTCCGGACCTGGACCTGATTCTCTGGACCTGGTCCTAAATGAGCCGAACAGGTACCCATCCCTACTCATGAATCAAACTCCATTATTCCTCATTAATTTTAACAATCTTTCGTGCGTGTGCGTGCATTTGCGCGTGCGTGTATACTTGTCCTTGGTATCAACGTGGCTACAAATTAGAAAAACACAAGTCTGGGGTTAAGGCTGCTGGTGAAAATGTTCGTGTGACCATGCCCTTTGTACAACTTAGATAAGTTGGCAGCACTCTGTTGAAATGAAACTAGTTTACTGATGCAAGAAAACTTGATGGACGACATCATATTTTGAAACAGTCATTTTGAAGTGAAATCGATTGCCGTGTGTGAATGTTGTGCTGGAACGCTGAAAAGCTGTGTCTTCTTAACCTGATTATCTACAGCTGTTCTTATTATAAACCTATCCCTCTATTTCTAAGTACCTTATTTTGTGATAGTATAAACATGCTATGTACATCCTGTGATGTTATAATGAGGGTCTTTGAGCTTCACATGATCTTACAACGCATTCGGAGGCCTTTTTGCCACGCTATAGAGTATGATCATGTTAGTAAAAACCCAGCAATGGTATCCATCAGTTTTGCTCCAGTCAGCATCTAATGATAGTTACCCAAACGTCAAGGTGCGTATTTTGATATCAATTGCCAGTAATTTACAATTGTACATTTTATCCACCTAATGTCGCAGTTAAGCTTACTCGACAAGTGAAACTTGCATAGTTGTGTGAATAGTGGCTGCTTTGAGACAGTATACACCTTTGTTAAACTCTTGTAGATGTGACTTGCAAATATTATTCTTGTTTTTTAAACTTAGCTTTGCAATGGTGCGCAATCGTTATTTGTGGTGGTAATTTTCGGTGACTAGTACATTTTTCATTAAGTCCTACGTTCACTTCTTGTAGCGAAGTAAAAAAAGGTCACCTGAACTAAGAAGCAGGTGGCATTTATACTTTACAACTAAAATGTGCAGATTAAAATAATCATATATGTAAGAAAGCCGCATTTTGATCAAATTAAGGTAATTATACGTCTGGACTAAAAAAGGTCGGTTCGTTGTCATCAGTTTTAATTATTTTTACATTTATTGCTTACCTTCGTGATAATGTTAGTTAACTTATATATCTTTTAGATATTGGGTAGATATTTCTGCCTCACAGAGTTGGATACGTAGTATCAAAATGTTGCATTTCGCAATAGGTTGATCATAACCCTGCCTTGGCATCATTATGAGTAGTCAAAGCTATTATAAAGCTTAGAAATTTCTAGGCAGAATATACCGGAATATTTGCCATGCAAAGTTAACTTATTACATGCCTGGCTTTGCAATAAGAAATATATTTAGAGTACGGAATCGAAGTTCGGCGTTACTGAGGATGACACTAGTAAGCCATGATTATGCAAAATTAAGTTATTGCGTCATGTGAAAGGCATCGTTTGATATATCTGGTATTCAGCTAAAATGTGCTGTTTGAAACTGAATTTTGATTAATTAGTTAGCTAACTGAAAATCGTCTTGAAAATTTACGACATTGAGCAGAAAACATACTTACAACCTTTTTTGTCTGACACTCTTCAGAGTTTGAATCGTCAGAAAGGAAAGTATAGATGTATGGCTAGGTTAGATCCATACTCTAAGGACACTCTAAAGAGTGTCAGACCAAACAAAAGCTTGTATATTTTTAGCGCTATGTCTTAAATTTTTAAGGCGATTTTCAAGTTTTGTACCACAAAAGGATTGTTAACTAACTGACTGGCCGACTGACCAACTAACCCGTTAACTAACGAACTAATTGACTAAGCGACTGACTGGCTCAGCAACGTTTTTCTCCTTGAGTGGCTGACAGATTGACGAAACGACTGCCTGTCTACCTGATTGACTAGCAGAGTGACTGACTGACTGACTGACTGACTGACTGATTGATTGACTGACTGATTGATTGACTGACTGATTGATTGACTGATTGATTGATTGATTGATTGACTGATTGATTGATTGATTGATTGACTGATTGATTGATTGATTGATTGATTGATTGATTGACTGACCGACTGACTGACTGACTGACTGACTGACTGACTGACTGACTGACTGACTGATTGATTGATTGATTGACTGATTGATTGATTGATTGATTGACTGACCGACTGACTGAGCAACAAAGAAAAACCCTTGAGAAAGGTGGGGATACTAGCAAAGTTAACATCGAGGAAGCAATCGCAACAGATGCATTTATGCAGTCTAAGAGCCAGGAAAGAGGAGATGAATGAAAAAAAAAAAGATGCATGGACAGATTGTCAGGGACTAGGAATGGCTGAATTTAGAAATAAGTTGTAGGAATTGAATGCATATGGTGATGTCGAGGGATGTACAAAGGTACCGATATGCAGTGCTCAAGAACAAGCTTTGAGAACGAATTGCACAAAATTGCATATTGAGTCTCTGTGCCGCTAAAAAGGAGAAGCAATTAGTCATCTTGTTAGTGAATGCAGTAGATTAGCACAAAGTGATTAGAAGAGAAGGCATGATAATGTGGCACAATATGTTCATTGGACTCTGCAAACCTTTCTGGACTCGTACAACAGTAAGAGCATGACACTAGCGGATAGCAACATCCAATATTGGTCAGAGACCTACTCACATATGTTACGTTTTTTCTTCTGTACTTGGTATTCTTTGCAATAAAATGGCAGATAGTCCCAAGGTAATACACCTGTGATAAATTCAGTTTCTTTGTTTTTGTCAAGATAATCCATGTCTGTATAAGTACTCGATTTGAACCACTGAATTGCGTACTCACTCTAGCATAAGTGTGCATTTTACTTTGTGCGCGTGCGTTATTAAAAAGTCAGCACACTGACATTTGAAAGGTATTTACAAGTGGCCATAACAAAAACGCCGAAAACCATTCGCTGAATTTTTGAATGATTTAACTTTCTTTCAAGGGATTTACCTGTTGATAAAAAATAAAGTTAAAGAACGTCAAATTATCTTATCCAAATTGACATTTATCTTTATTCAAGGTCAAACCAATTTATTTCAATCAATTGAAAACATCGTGAGGAACCGCGTAATCTCGTTTGCAAGTTTATTTTTCAGTATTTTCCAAAACTGACAGATTTCATGGTCGATTTTTCTTGTCGTTGAGAAATGGCTATCCAATTTTTTAACGGTTGTATCGAAATGTCGTACCCTACATCATAAGACGTTTCCGAGTCTTCGTGTTCGGAATAAACAGTTTGGTAAAGCAACAGAGCTCTCTTTTGTTTGTTATCCGTAACAATTAATGACTTAAAATGTCGTTGCCGTGCCTTTCACCTCTGGCTAAGAGATCTTGGATCAGAGATAGATAGGATCAACCATAGTCAGTCGATAGATATTAAATTTACTGAGTCGACATTTACGGGTTGCAGCTGATATTATCTGACAAAATATCCTTGATCTCTAATTTCTGTACCTTCCCACTGATTGATCCACTAGCGTGCCGCCCAACAGATTGACCATTCTTAAGGGAGCATGCTTTTCTGGATTCACTGTTGAAGGCCTTCCCAACAGCTTAAGGGTAATCTAAGCTGTGAGACCTCTAGTCTTTTATCTTTAATACGTTTGACAATACCTCGTGATTTTTTCATGCGTTAATTGACAGAGGGTAGGCGCTCCTATTCAATGTTTGTACTAAGGAAAGTATTAGAAACGATGATTGACAGGTGAAAGGACTACTTCTGATGTTGTAAAACATAAAAGTACTCTATCGCGCAACAGGTAGGGTCATGGATAGACTAGCTTGGCAACTGATAAAATTTATTTGATACACGTGTTAGTCACAAAGTCTTATAGCTAGCATTCTCAGTGTTTACATAGAAAAAGGTTTAGTGGCTTAACCACCATCTTGTAATTGGTAGAATTGTGATATCTTTTAAAGTTCTGTTTAGAGGAGATTTAAAGTTTGTAACTGTACGTCCCATTTGGAGAAGGGCAGAGCGACAGACTGGCCTCGTCTTCAGTAGTGACAAAAGGTACAATCTTTGTAATTTGTTTGTTACACTCGCGACACGTGAAAACATTTTAATGATAAGATTGGGTATGGGAAAGTGGAGGACATGGCCCATTGCTAAACTGTACTAAACTTCCTACAAATCCGTGCTCAACCTTACCCGAAATGGTTGCGACTTTAGTGGGGCTTATCAACTCTGACGTCACGACATTTATAGGATTATATCCTTTTTTTGCGGATTAACTGACTTCTTGTTGTTCTGATGTTCTGAAGGTCGAAATCTGTTACCGGCGTAGCTGTTTTAGTGGTAAGAACATAGTTAAGATTTGAAATGAACCATGCTACCTCTTATTGCTATTAGAAACGTGTGCTCGATAGTATTGTAAGCACTGACAAATCAACGGTGTACCGTGACCCCCTTAAGTGAGAAGAGTGATACTTTTGCCAACGGCAGAGCTCGGATTCACACACGTTACCTCGACAGATAAGTATGAAATATTCTGTTTAGTGTCAGTCTGTAGTGTTAAACGCTGAGGTTTATTTGCTTTTGCTGGAAAAAAATATTATTGGGTTAATTTGATATGTTTTCATTTTGGAAGGACTCAATCTCCTCCTTATGAAGTCTCCCTGTCAAAAGTAATAGGCATGATGTTGTACCGCATTTACGATAATGCCACGTTTCAGACTTCTTAGTAGATAAAACACATCTAACGTGAATGTGTAAACATAAACATTGTTATTTTACTTCCACTGTAAATAGGAACCCTGCTGGCATCAACCCACAAGGCTCTAGTCATGTGATACAATGCGAAAAAGAAAGTACATGGGCAATAATAATTGGGAGAACTGAGACTGAATCAGGTCTAAAATGATCCAGTAAGAGAGTAGGGGTCGGGCAATATTAAGAATTGAGCAAGCAATAATAGATGGTACCTTGTTAGAGACATTTACCTTATAATTAATTTACTGGAGTACTAAATGCTACCTCGCTTGTTGTTAGTTAGCTGTGGATGTTCTATAGTTACTAACAGGTTTACAAGCACAAAAGCGTAGTTCTGCGCCTTGGCGTGACAAGAAAACTGAACTCAGACTAAATTTCCTTCTAAGTGCGAATTGAAAGGCAGCTTTTCGTCTATAAACCAGTCATTAATGACAACCGACTTTGGTTAAATGTTTCCTTTCGGAGAAGCAAATTTTGTACGTACGCGATAGATTATAACTTGAACTCCACGAGGGAAGAAAGACGTTTTTATTGCATACCTAAATATGACTTTCATTGGCCGTCTCTGGCTTTCTAGAACTCTTGTTTCATTTACAATTGCCTCCCTTTTACCTACAATCCATTCATTCACAGTAATATTCTTTTAAGCAGATTGTATGGCTTACTTAAGGAGATAATTGCTTTAGCATAAATACAAGTAAGAAAGTTTAACAATACACGTTTTGGGCACCCAGCAGTGTCGTTGTTAGTTGCCTGGGTAACAATATTCATCAATTATTTTACTCAACCGTGGCCAGTGATGATTATGAATAAAATATGATGATGGATAAAATTATGCAGTAGCAGTGTGACACTTGAGTTCTTACTTTATTTCACGAGAAGTATTATTTTTTGTATAATACACCCTGTCGTTGCAGCAGAAGATAACGAACCCCCAGCAAATTAAGCTTATTTTGTAAATTTGCTCTACAAAATGATCTCTTAAAACCCTTACTTAAGAAATCCGTATTCGTTATAACAAAATTTGATCATAAACTTTGTTTTCGCTGTTGTCTGTTTTTCAACAAGGTGTTACGTTGAGAATTAATGGTTTGGCACTTTCTTGTTAAAATTCAAGCGATTTTATCGCCATAATCCACGTGAATGTACTTACACTGAGGTATAGATAGAAAAACTGCATATTGACTACTAAGAGAATCTTGTTTATTTTAAACAAACGTTTTCCGAACATTTACTAAATGTGTTGCTGTATTTCCTGTGCAAATTAGAAAGCGAGATTTTGCTCGAATAAATGAACGTTTTGTGGCCTGTAGGATTAGTGAGTTGTCGATCCAAAGTTTTACGACCAAGGTCAAGTGTTCGTCGATGGACCTGTGTACTGCTAAAGTTGTGCACACGTAATTCCGTTGACGTGAGGTCAACTGTTTTATATTGGTAATAACTTGACATTAAATTTTAAGAAAATTTAGTGTTATTCGTCAGTTAGTAATCGTTATCTTCAAAGCTTGATGTTGTCAAAGCAGGGGCATTAATCAGCTTTAACCTTGGCAGTGATACGGTTTTGTGCTGACGACAGGACAAGAAGTGTGAAACCTAGATACCTCAAGGCATAGTAAAGCTAAAACGAGCGGCTGCTTATTGTTGACCAAACTTTAGACATCGTAAGGCAAAAGGTTAAGCACAGTCTTCTGGCCTCTTCACTCAACAGAAGAATTTTGATAACTTTTTTAATTGTAGGCGCATCGTTGCAATAAAATTATGTCTCACTTTCTTCTAGACCATACTCATCCGTGAACGAACTTGGTGAACCATTTTCGAAAGACCTGCTCGGCTTCATCAATTCGGAGGACCTGAACGATAGCCAATCGCAACGGATCGATGGGGATACTCGTAGCACATCTGGGATATCCGTATCGGTACCGGACGGTTATTACAATACGGATTCCGACAGGCTAGACGGATCAATATCACAACAAGACTTTGTATATCTTGTTGACGAGGAACCCAATTACAGAAACGCAACAGACATGGAGTCTGGGCAAGAGGCAAAAGTCATTCCGAAAATCGAGCTGCCTAGGGATGACAAGGACCATATAACGATGGTAAAACCAAAGATTTCAGTTGAATCTGAGCCGCCTAATTATGATTATGAGAAAGGAACTATTGTCGTAAACGAGGACGCCGTGTTTGTCTTTGACGAGCATACCAAATTATAGTTTGATTTTGTAACACAGTAGTAATTGTAGATGCGTGTTAACTTACGTTTCTTTATCTTAAAGGATAATGTTATGTCAGATAGTGATGTCGTGATGTTTGCGTTAATGCGGTCAATTTGTGATAGCGGGGTAACATTTATAGCACATTATTAGTGATCGTGGAGGGAATTGTTCACACGAAGACGTTTTTCGTGTCTCCAGCGTTTTCTGGAATACGTTTAGAGAGATGCTTTTCCCATCGTCGTGACCGCACGATAGGAGAACAATCACCCAATACGTAGCCCAAAAATAACGTACGACTAAAGCCATGACTTACTTTCCTGTTTATGACTTCAACTTGGTCGGTGAAGGCTAGGATTATTTAAAACGGAGACTGCTTGCTTGAGCTGAAAATGATTTAATATCATAGGATAGTATACAGCAAATGAAAAGTTGTAACATTCTTTCTGTAAATTTCTTCCTTGTGAAGTATACTTGCCATCTCTGGCGGTAAGGCCGATGTATGTGTTCACAACACAAAAACAAAACCTCGACAGCGTTTACTCTTTGATGTAAACTTACTAACATGCTGCTCTTGACACCTGAGCTTTGGTCACAAAGTACTCTTGTTCTTGCCTCAGGTAGTCAGGTAGTCAGGTAGTCTCCATGACTGTCCACTTCAGCTTCAAGTTCAGTGGTACTGTAGACTACAGAAGTGAAGAATCTTCATTAAGGGAAGTGTCTTATGTGTAAATAGCAGTCTGTTAGTGCAGGAATCACGTTTTCTTCAATAGATTTGTTTCACGAATGATTTTTAAGGCTATCTATCCTCCTACAATTCTCAGTGGCCTTATCGTTACTTTCTTCTGACTGTATTCCAAACCATACCAAATGAAGGCAAAAGGACTTTATAAAAAAGCTTAAAGCCTTCCCCAACAATCCATGATTGCTGTATTTATTGCCAATACAGCTTTTTGACATTTTGAAAAACAGAATAACTTAACCAGAAACTAACCTTCCCTTGCACCACAACTCTTAGTGCCGCGATTGGCTTTCCTAGGCACTTGTTGCTATGCGCGGTTGGTAAGGAGAACCAAAAAGGTCTATACAGTTCTCAAGCAAATGAATTAAGTGATCATGACGTATGCCTTAACCATAAGACCCGTAACGTTTGTGTTTGACGAAGATTTGCACCGCATTACTACTTATTTATGCCTGGTGATTTCTTAGAGTTAGGCTGAGAGGCAGCTGTTTTAGGGTGCTGTTGAAGTCCATCTCAAATGCCCGTCATCGAATTAATGAATGAAGTTGATATCTTCCCTGAAATCATGCTTTGTATTTATAAAAAGTTGACCGATGACGGATTGAAGAGAATTAGGTGCAATTCTTTGTGATTTTGTTTTCGAGTAAATGACGTAACCGGAAGTACTCATTGAAAAGATGCGTTTCTAGCGATAAGTCAAAGTAATAGAGTATGTTCAGGCGTCTGTTTTATGCTCTTTTATTTAACTTTTGTAAACATTGTGTGTAAGTTACCTGTACGAACTCCTTTTGATTTGAGCTGTTGTAAATATGTAGGCTAAATAGAAAAAGAATCTTTCTTTCTCCAAGTAGGTGAGTCTATACTCCTTGTAAATTACCTACTCTAAAAACATTCTTTTAGGGAAGTCTGGGTTGATCAGAGTTGGCTGCTCTTGTCGGTGTAATCAAATGGACGCATTAATGTCATACTTGTAAGCTCTCTGCTTGAATGAAAGCATTAAAAATGGTGTAGGGGTAGGATGCAATAGGGGGGGGTGCAATTGGATAGGAGTGGGGTTTGGATTCGATTGCGAATAGCTTGTGTCCTTTGGCAAAATTGATGTAAATAATGGACAAAACTGTAATATTTGGTTGATCTTCTACATTCTCTAAACATATATCCGATATCTGCCGTAACATAACCAGAGTCTGTCTTCCATTTGCTCATTTATTCTGGGAGAATGTTGTCGCGAGCTTCTGGCGCGTACAGGATTTGTATAATTTCTCAGGTGACTACCCTCGTGATGGGGTCTGCAAGAATTCCTGAAAAATTGTGTGTTTGATATTTTTAAAGATAAGATCTTGCAAAATTATACAGGGAGTGGATTGTATGTTCTAATTGACCCAAGCTAGTCTCACACTTAGTTGCTAAGTGCGTTAGGATTAAGGATGCGTTTATGATGTATTTTCTTATGTTTAGCTCCATGCGCAAACAAGAATATCTACAGTGCAAGGAATAATAACCGTATGAGTTATAAGTATATTTGCGTTATCATTATGCCCCTTTGACAAGTCTAAAACCAATTTCAATACTCTTACAACATATATTAGTTTGGCACCTATACAACTAAAAATGGCAAGAAAATGACCGCCGGATGTCGTTAAATTCCTTCGATGAATCCCTTTGAAAGAGCCTTCCTCACTCAAGAGCCCACGGACCCTTAAGCAGACCCCTTTTTGTGTTTTGACAGTTATGGAAAGAGCGAAAAAGGACAATTTTTATGGAAGTTTAGCCGAACTATCCTTTTGTGGTACAAAACTTGAAAATCGCCTCGAGAATATGCTAGTCATAGTTACCTTTTCAACATGGACAGGACTAAAGTCTCGGCAAATTTGACTTGCAATTCCTTTTACTACATAATTACACGAAACTTCTCGTCCGTTGGATCTTGTGTTTCCTGGCTTTCCAGTATTACATGCCTTGACCAAACTCCAACTTAGCAGCACATGTCTCGTTGCCTTGGCACGTATGAGACCAGCGATTTTACTGTCTGCTGTGAGTTTCATCGCATTTGGTTCACGATCGTTATCAAATTCGACCATCCCCCAAACGTTTTCATTTACAAATGGTACCAATGTACCTTTAAAAATGTGTTTCAATACATCTTAAAGATATCCTCAATTTCGATATTCTCTTTCCAAACATCTTTAGCCGTGACATTGGTACTAATTTGTAGATGATGCTGTCTTAACTGACCAGGAGTATGACAATCAGTTGCTTTAAAATGCGTTAACCTTTTGGTGCACTTGAATTTTTCATCATGGCTGTTTGCTACCAAAAATTTTAAATGGCATCTTACAATTTGAGACATCAGTATTACTTGGATTAAACCTGCACTTAAAATGAAATGTCACAATTATTTTCAAAGGTAGTTAGAACATTGCACCTAGTGGTACTGCTGATATTAGTTTGGACTTGATTTAATCGATATATCTACTAAGTGTACACTATGTTAAGTAATAACAAGGAAAAAATTACGACGTGCAAGTGACCATGATGTTCGCATTGAACAATATTCTTTCTAAATTATAAAATCTTTAACTTTGGAAAAAATAAACAATGCTTTATGCTTTTCATGTCTCGGTTTGCAACACGTCGTTTTTGGTAGTCCTGTACACTTGAGTTAAAGTCGTTACAACCGGCGACCGGATCTTGTTTCAAAAATCAGTTCTACCTTCATTATAACTTGAAAAAAAGTCTTTATTACAAAGATTTAAAAATCCATTGCAAAATTGATGGTTTCTATATCCAAGTTTGATATCTGCAGATAGCCTAACTCGTGGTATATTGATTCCACAATACATTAGATGTACTGGAATTAACTGATGGATTTGAAACAAATCTTGATACAAATTACCACATTGAATAGAACAGATGCCAAGCCCTTTGCAAACATTGTGCAGGGAATGATACTTTTTAGTATATTGACTTGAGAATGAGTGCAATTTGAAGGATAGCGTATGATAGTGTCAATTTTTTGGACAATGTTGAAAGGTCAAGATAAATAACCATTGTCATTTGTTAAATTATTGGCTGTATGGTAGGATTTATACATTTTTTCTGTTGTCACGTGATACGTTCTGGACTGATACCGATCTTTTTTGTTGGTAATGGTTGTTGTGAATGTTTGTTACCAAGATTAATGGAACACATTGTAGTCAATCTTAATATGCTTTCCTGCATGTGAATATCTAAATGTATGCAATATCAAATAGCAATAAATTTAAAGTCTTAAAATTATTATTTTTATTACTTTGACAATAGAATAGGCAGAGTTTACACGTTACCATCAGTACGAGTAGTAGTAGTAGTAGTTGTTTTTTTTTAAACTCAATATATTTCTTTATGACATTAAAATACAATTTCAAGTCTCACTTTACAAGTAACTTGGAATTGACTACTTGAATCTTTAA
>JANTCA010052883.1:0-17752 GCA_024741275.1 Chironex yamaguchii
TTTTTTTTCCCCGTGTTAAAGATTCAAGTAGTCAATTCCAAGTTACCTGTAAAGTGAGACTTGAAATTGTATTTTAATGTCATCAAGAAATAAATTGAGTTTACACTACTACTACTACTACTACTACTACTACTACTACTACTACTATCACTACTAGAACTACTACTACTACTACTACTACTACTACCACCACCACCATCATCATAAGTGCTAATGCCAAGCAGGCTGCAAGAGTAATCAGCTACCCAAGCTGTCTACTGCTGAGGGCGTCCTTCCTGCCATATTTTGATACTGCTTTTGTTACTTTGATTGTACTTTTCACGTCTCTTATACTACTGCTTCCCCCTTCGGGTCCTTTTATTTGATGTATGTAGGGAATTGGTGCTAACCACCAAACAAGGTTTCTCTTTATGACTACATAAACTTGTGCTTGACTTTGTCTTCATTGTACTTGACTTGCATTAGACAGACCTTGCCCACATTTACGTTTGATCTGTGGCCTGGATGTACTCTTATTGAATTAGTTTGATTCTATTAATTGATTCTACTTAAACATGGGATTTCTTCCTCCATCCTGTGATTAGCCTTCTTATTTGATGTCGGTATTGAAGTCAAAACCCAGTCGAGGAAAACAAAATGGTGAATCCTGTTAAAAATGTTGATCCTACTACCGCTGTTGTTGATCAGAACTTTGCTACCACAACTAAGGTACTGCGACATTGTAATAGTCATGTGACGCGACATCACGATAGTCCTTTTACGAGAGCGATAAGGCAATAATGTATATTCATTTTCCCTTTATTACTTGATTATACGTTAAATTCGAGATACCCTGTTTCTTTTCGTAAGCACGTAGATTACCTGTTATTTATTGCGTCCGCTCTTAGCATTATGCCACGGGATTCAAGTCTATGATAGATTCGTCTCCAGCCTCGCCTTGGTATTGAAATCGTCCTGGAGAACACTAGAGTGTATTCTCCTCTCAAGTACACTTGTACACTGATACCCTGTGACTAACATCAAGGTTTTCCTTCCGACACCTTATTTTTTATTGAGCATTTGTATTAGTTATATTTCCCTTCATTGTCGTGATCTGTGCATTTTTCTGTCTGTCTGTCTGCCTTGATGAAAACCGACACATACGCTAACGTTAAATATGCAGCTGGAAAAGGGATAGAAAAAGTTTCATTGGAAAGATTTTGGCCATTTATGTGTCTATCAACTACCTAAAAAATGAGAAAGAAGTCATTTTCCAACTCTTGTTGATGCATTTTTCAACTGATTCTAGTCGATCTACACGCTTGTCCACATGTTAGTTTGTCCTCCTGCCCACCTGCTTGTCTGTCCACTTATCAAAGTGTTTATCCACTTTACCTGTTTGTCTGACTAGCTGTCTATATACTACCAGACTACTAAGCCATCCAGCATATCTGTTGAGACAAGGCTTCCGTAGCAATACGAATCGCAAATATTACTGTCAGAGTTGAAACATTGACCATATCGAACTCAAGAATTGTATTGAAATGTGTAACCATATCACTTGCAAATTTCTGTTATCGTTGTTGCTGTTGAGGTGTACGAATTGAATTTTTCGTAAATGGGCTTGTGCCGGGGTGTCACTTCATGTTATGAGTTATGGGATAACTGGCAAATTTGCTCTTTAAAAATAATTTTTGCCCTGCAAATCAAGAAAAATTGCCCTGCAAAAAGAGGCTATTTTCATATTTCATGGGTGAGCCATCCCCTTACCCCCATAAGTGCTGCCCCTGGGCTTGTGTAGACCTTTGCTGCGCTATAAGAAACGTACCGGGTTTACAAATCAGTTTGCACATTGGCTATGTAAGGAGAATTGACTGTTGTGTTAGTTTCCCTAGGTTGCTTTTACAATACCAACGCTTCAGAAATGTCCAACTCATGAGTAGTACAATTCGTGCACTTAAGCTGTGACCTCTAGATCAATGTTAGGTTAGGGCTATTTACAAACTATATTTTGTAGCCAAAATATGTAGTAATAAATAGTGGTTGTCTTCATTTAATTACAAGAACAGAAATTCTATTTTTCAATCCTTGTAGCAGTTAATGTTTCACTGGTATCTTCCAAGCTATTTTGAAGGTGATTGTTACCAAGAACTCAAGTCCCAGACTTAGTATACCTCCTATCATGCTATAATTTCTGAATCTTTACAGCTGTTAGTTAATGAAAGACGCCTGTATTAGATGTAGTCCAATTAAATAGCTGTGTTAAAGCTTGTCGCAAAGAAATTTCTCGATTTCTCTTTACCTACTCCGACCCGTGGTAGCTATGTACACCTCATCTCTAATTTTATTGTTGTCCACCGAATCGGCTGGCGTAATCTCTTTCCTATGAATTATAATCTGCTTTGAAAAGTATTTGACCGAAAAGCTACAAGCTGCTCAAGGATGTTTTTCGACTACAGTTAATGTGGTAAGCTAAAAAATTCATTTGTATTTCCATATGGTCTCGAGACCGTCTTCAACCCCGCATATAGTCAGAATTTAAATTGTGCTTGTTTGAACGGTTTGTTAATAGTGTATATACCATCTCAGACAACTTACAAACCATGAGGACTTTCGAACATAACCTGTTCAAAGCGTCTTGCCATCATTGACCTTTGAAGGGTGTTTTCTTGTTATTTTCCGGTGCATCGCTTGATAATACGTAATGCCCAGATGGTCATTCGTAAACAATTAGACTACCAATGTTCACCTCAATGTAATAAGCCTTGATAGATAAGACCATTTCTTATACTGCTTGGAAACGGACCATTGCTCCCGTATCATACCACACTTGAAAGTTCTGCAGACATGTCTGGTGAGGTAGTGTTTTAACTTCGTAAAGGTTTGGATATCACAAGGAACCAGCCTCTTGGTAAGAAATCCTGTTCTTCATTTTCTAACTGGTAGTAAGGCAAAATATTATTTTTCAAAATAGACCATCGTCTTTAAATAGAGCTGTGTACTCAGTATTGTTTGACCCTTTACAATTTATTATTGTTTTGATCCCTGCAAAGGTACTATAATGTTATCTAGTCTGTTAAAGATTAGCAGGTTTGTACAATTTTCGAGTGTTAGTTTATGGTTTGCAATTGCAGTAATATGTATCTTAGTATCGATTTCGGGTTCATTTTATACTGGCGCTGGTCCTTGGGTTTTTTTGAGGGTTTTTTTTTTGACTTTGAGTAAATTTCTTCGTTTACCTCATGTTAAAATTCGACCACGGTGCTTAACCCACAAATAATGGACACCATGTGATTTCATAAAATATAAAGGCTATATAAACATCTCTCCTGATTACAGACCTTAACTTAGTTGTTTTGGTAGACTTTTAATAATATGAATTATAGTATAATTTATTATTTGCCTTGCCGTTGCAGCGTACTTTTTAATCTTATCATTTTTAAGATCAGGTTGTGAGGAGTATAAAGCTGTTGCGTTGTTGCTTCATGAATTTTCAGTATCTGATCAAATGCCTCCCGATTTAATTATAAAGCGATGGAATGAATGTCGAGGAAGTGTATAGACGAAATGTGGTCAGAGTAGCAAAAAGAAAGCTATAACTGCAGTGGTTTTGCCCTGGGGCATATCACACAAAATAGAACATTGAAACTTAAAGAGCCTTGCTTGGTGAGGAAACGATACATCTACGAATAAAATTTTGTTTATGGGATAGACAAACGATGTACTACATGTGTGGAAGTCACAATATTTAATTTATTAGAAGAAGCAATCTAACCATCGACTTTGAGGCCAGGCACTATTTTAGTTTTTTAAGCTGAGTGCACCATTTCCACATAAATACTTGTTCTTATCGTATTTGCCATATTTCAAGACCGAGAATCTTTCTTGACTTCATAGCGATCTATTTGTAAAGATTTAAGATGATCACGCAATCCACACACTTTCACAGAAATAGTTATTATTTAGCTAGTAAAAACCCCGGCATTTGCCCGTTATCGGATGCCATAACGTTCCATATAGAATGCAGAACAAAATTTAATGAAAGATCTGGAGAAGTATTACGCAATTTAAACAGGGATGGATCCAGTCTGTAACAACCTTTGCAGAATAATACGTCAGATTTTTAAAAGAAAATAAAATAGAAGTGAAACTAGGAAAGTCGGTAAATTATTGGCAAACTTGTTGGCAACTTTCATTGCATGCTTTTATTGTATACTTTGCCTCATTGGTATCAGCAACATCAGCTTGTTTAAGAACCTCGTTTTGCAGACCAGTTCTGCTTTTTAACAGCTCCTCTTCAAAAGTAATTCTATGCGTTGGTCTGGTCTGTATTTTGTAAAGTCAATAACTTATTCATCTCCCAGAGCCGGTCTCTGTTTGCTAGACCTCTGAAGATCGTCTCATAAGCCAATCAGTGTTTACTTTACCTCTGCCAAATTTGGCACGAGCATAAGTAAGATTTGAGTGCTCAAATAGGAAGGCGAGTTTATATGTGTCGTTTTATATGTATGTATGTATGTATGTATGTATGTATGTATGTATGTATGTATGTATGTATGTATGTATGTATGTATGTATATATGATATGTATTTATGTATGTATGTACACATAATATATAATATATATCCATATAGGATTCAAAAATCGTATTGTGACGCAAAACGAACCAATTTACCAGACTCAAAGATGTTGTGAAGGACATTTCAAGTCCTTGGTATTTATATATATACGTGTATATATATACATACATATATAAACTGACACTGACAATGATGAAGCTTAATCCGAAACACGTAAGAAATCAATGAATTTTCCCTTACCCACCGCTGTATTTCGCCTCGTAATACCAACGACTTTGAATGTCCTTCACCGAATCTTTGTGTCATGATGGCACGGAGGTTTGAGTGTTAGCTTTTGAGTCTGAGGTTTACCAGTTCGAGCCCGGTCGGCTCCCACTTGGTGCAGCTATTGTGGTAATGCTCCACTCTTGACAGATATATGTATGTAACTTGTGGGAGAGTGCTTGCGCTCCGATCAGGAGGTTTTGGGTTCAAATCTGCATAGTGGTATTTTTGACAAGTGCCTGAAAACCATATGCCGTGGGTCAACCCAAGCTATGTGATGGAAACTGGGTACGAGGAAACTGTTTAGAAGCCGTCGAATGGCTGAGCTAGCACGATCACCACAAAACACCGTGGTTGACATCATGGATGTCAAGTCTTGTTCAACGAAATTTTCACACTGGTTTAATCACTCATGTTCAAGAACTGCAAATTAGTTCTGCGGAGGCTAATGTGCAGTATAAACCGCAGGTTGGCTCAGCGGACAATGCTCAGATGGACGATTGCAATTTTTCTGTGCGGGCGCCTAAGAGTCACGGTTACTAGCCACTTGAATAGCCACGTGTATCCTCGATATCGAGTGGCCAGTCATTACCATTGGCTTAAATTAAGGCTGCCTTAATAATATGCAAAAGTAGTAAATTTGCCCTGGCTTTTCTTTTACAATGAAATGAAGATGCATACCTTTGAATGATAATGCTTTATGTTGACACCTGACCATTTTTTCCTCCCGCAGATCTGCACGTTTAGACTCCTTGGAGAACAGTGTTGTGGCTTTTAGTAACGTTGTATTTGCGGAATCAGTTCCATTTGATCGGTATGTTCACTTGATTTCCTCATTTCTTCTTTCTCTCTAAGACAAAAACAACTTTATTAAGTACTCATTATTGCCGTTATCAGCATCAAAATCATGATTATTGTCATCGTTATTATCATTACCATTACCATTATCATTATTACTTTCTTATCATTGAGATAATCATCGTAATCGTTATAGCCAATCGTGATCAGTAATCATCATCCTTTACATAGTTGGCATTGTTACCATCATTATTGTCAGGATCGGCATGTCATGTCATAATAATTATTATCACCATTATCATTATCGTCATCATCATGTTGATCCTTATCAAAACGCTCTACTCGTGGTCATCAACTGATAGCACACGACTGATGCCTCAGTCATTGTGCAAAGCTACTGCTTGGTAGTCGGTGTTATTAACCCTATTATCTGACGTATTGTATTGTGAATCACAATCAAAGTCGCTTTGACAAGGAATAAGCTAGGCAGCAGTACTTTCAGGGACATGGCGTGATTGCAGCTTTAGGGGGATTCGAACCAGGTACCCTGAAGTTTATGAGCGTCCTGGTTTATTAATTGTGCAACTGTAGTTACGTAGCCATAAAAATGGTGACATTCTAATTTCACCATTGCGAAACAACGTCCAGGTAACTTAACGGTCAGAGAATTCTGCCCGAATGGCAGAAGGTCATGAGTTTGATCCCCATCCCACGCGCTAGATTTGTTTCTTACAGGTGAATTGGGGATGTCATGATTTTTCATGGTTGCGTCACTACACCGCTACTGACTATAGATATTATCGTTATGAGCTTCTGTAATTTAGGAATGAATTACACACAGCTGACGCTAACACGCCTGAAGTGACATCACCTTCAAGATTGACTCGTACGTAGAGCTTCAGTTGTAGAACAGACCTCAAAACTCAAAATCAAATATTGTTTGAATTTTTGCTTTTATGTATATGGCTGGAGGAAAAGTTGGCGCAAATATCACTGCTCGTGAGGTGTTCGCTCTGGAAAGCACTGCAAGTTTTTGATTTAGGGAAGGAAATCGATATAGGAGCAACTGCTTTAACCAGACAGAAATTTCATTTGGCTGAAAACGCTAGGGCTTTTGACCAGCTAAACAATGGTATATTTAATATTTGAGATTAGCAATTAGTCGTCAGCACGAGATGGGAGGTTGCAAAAGTTGTTAGAAAAAGCGAATCAACACTTATCAGCTGTCATGAGGAAATAGCTTTACTACAAGGAAATAACTGTCTGCAAGACAGTAATAACTATGTTTCTCAGAGAAGAAATAACTTTGATTGTCAGAACAAGGTAACTAATTTTTATACAAGGAACTAATTCCTAGTTGAAACATATTTTCCGTCCTTTTATTTCACAAATATCGCAAACCATTTCTTCCATCCTACGGTAACAGCAGCATAGTTCATGTAGCTTCTTTTTAAACAGTGTAGTGTTCACGTTTTATGGGGTACGTTTGTTCTTTGCTTGGGATTACAGTATGTCATAAGCTCACGCTGTAGTTTGTTACTGATTACCTTAGAGCTATCTTTCGACATCTGCCTATCGAATTATTAGGCTATGTTATTTCCGATGCACTTTGGAACTGAACTGAAAGGTTTTAAGTTGTCTTCAAGATGTCATAATTACAGTTTCTGCCTAAGCCGACCATAACAGATGCATTTTCATACCCGAGTAAATTTTTGTTATGCAAAATCTAGTTAATATAGAGTCTGGTCGGTATTCCTTTGCGGAGTCTTCAGTTATTTCAAAGTCGTTGCAGTAATCGTAGCGAATGGATTCTAACTGTTTAAATTTAAGTTGGTCTGGTCTATGTAATGCTGAATATGAGGTATCCGACTTGTCTAGCTGAAAATATATACTTTGTTAATCAATTGAGTTGAAACGTTCGATAGATACCTGTTGTTTTCCAAATTCGGCTCCTAACCTATTGATTGCCAAATTCGTATCCCGACCTACCGAATTCCGAATTCCATTGCGAATCTATTGCTTACCAGAGCCAATTCTTAACCTACTGCTTACCAAACTCAAACCTGTTTTGCAAACTCTTACCTGGACATACTGCACACCGAACTCGATTAAAAATTTATTGCTCACCAAACTCAAATCTTGACCTACTGCTTATCAAACCAGAAACCGAAACTTCTGCCCACCAACTAAGCTACAAACTCCACCAGTGTCTCGTTCCAGGTCCTGGACGAGAAAGGAGCGGGATTGGGAGGGGAACACGTGGGACCCTCTTTCGTAAAATCAAGTCTCAAAGATAACAGTGGTCCTGCAAGCATCATGGGATGATGTTACGCTAGTTGTCATTACACTATTCCAAGCCGAACTCGGAATGGCGTGCAATTGTGCGCTTTGCCACGCGCCTCTTTTGGCCATGGGGTGTGATCTAATACACGCCTTATATCAAAACCACGAGTCGGCACTTGTTTTAACGTGCACCGAAGTATTTCTGGCAAGATCGTAACATAAGAGTCTTTCCATGTGGAGGCAGATATAACAGAGTAGCAATGCTCTTGTTACCAAGTATTAATTTGTTAAACAGCGTTTCCAGTCAAGGAAATGAAACGTCCACAACTGAGATTTTGGCCTTATCAAAGGTATTTCGGTACCTTTTCCACATTTACCAGAGTGTACCAAAAAGCACATGACGATTTTCTTACGTAACTTTATTTCAAGCAAAATATTGTAAATGTTACCTCTCCGACGCCACTCAGCTAAATAGGCTGAACATTGAATGAGTGTTTCAATGGTAAGTCTCACATTTTGTTGTGCAATCATCTAGTATACGATCATTGCAGCCTTGATAATAATCAAATTATTTCCATCTGTTATCAATGCCTTTTAACATGAAATAATTCTTACAAACATGCCCAGAAGCCCTATCATATGGATATGAATGGCACGCCATCACACGCCCTTGATTGAGTAAAGAGTGCGATTCATTGCACCTCTGCCAATTTATTCTTAGTATGGTCTGCAGTATTCGCAGTCGAATTCTACCCTCTGCAAAATCTTAACAAGGAATTTGAAGTTACTCAATGACATCGACAACAACCAATTGAGGTATGGAGCCCTGTACATAAGCAGCGAAACTTCCTATTACTTTGTGTTGGTCCTTTGGATCTGCATCTGGTTTCGTCATTAACTTTCATTTGCTCCTATTTTAGTAGGTCATTTTAAGAGGTGAATTTCTCCAATTTTGAAGAAGTGTTAAAAATGAACGTTTTTAAGAGTTTGAAATGGATGCTTTACTAATCAAAATTCTTTTAAACTTGACAAAATCCGGTTTACACTTATACGTATAATTCATACATATACACATTATTGTCACCGATAGTGTCTTTGAAAAAACTCGTATCCGAGTATCGCTACTGTGCCGATAAGAACGGCTACTTGAGAATTGTAGAAATATACTCTAGGGTGTATAAATCTCACGATATCCATTTAAATTTTGTAGTGGAGATGCCAAGTTTCGTTTTACGTTGCTCTGACATTGGTCTTTAACTTTCAGCTTAAATAATTAACTATTATAGAGCGTAACCGCTTGCCTTCACATGCGCTTATTATGGCTCCTTTGTCGTTAGTATTTGCCCCATTCCTTCAATACCTTAAATGTTTGACATATTTAAACAATGTTTAGTCATTGTTGGTACCAAACGGTCACTTGGTGGTGATGTTCAAAGACCGGTTCTTATTAAATAGGGCGTGCCACGTGAAGTACGTTAATTCCAAACAATTATTCTGCGGAGGAATTTAACACCTTGAGGTAGACCACAGAGTTTGTGTGCGTTTCGAAATTTGAACAATCATGACTTGATACTTGTTTTTATCGAATTTTTTATCATCATCGTTTGCACGCATTTGATTTACTGACTAATAACGTATTTATTTAACCTAAAAATCGGCTTGAAAATTTGCGACATTGCGCTAAAGATACTTAAAAGCTCTTTTCGTCTGACACTTTTCAGACTCAAACATGCTGTTACTTCTAGATTAAGGGACCAGGGTTCGATTGACGTAACTGAATGTACTTGTTAAGTCTTGCAAATGAAATTGCTGTTGCATTCTTATACAGATACGTACTATATCATTGTAGATTGCAAAAAATCTTAGTATGACCAGTGAGATCAGGGCGTTTTTATTGTCTGTTTCTCGTAAAACCTCTGATACAAATTTGGATTCATGCTTTGAGCAAACAGTACTGTTACCTTCATATTCTTAGAAAGTATTCCTTATCATCCTTTGACACAAAGAAACGTTTAAAAGTAATAAATTATATACACCATTGTATGGTCTCTTAATGTTATTTTTATAATCACAAGAGTCATATTAAGTTATAACTGACAATTCTTTTGGCCTAGAAACAAGACGCCGTTAAAACTGCTCCCCGACTGCTTTCTTATATCCTATTTGCAAAATATGAAACAATTTTTTTTATATTATGGCAAGATCTGTTCAGATGACTAAAACGTTATTTTATTTTTGGCAGAGTTTATGTGTTTTTTGTGAAAGTGCGAATTACTGCTGATCTTGTTCGTTGATTTTAGTATCCTTCATGGTTTTAAGTTTAGAAATAGTCAGCACTATTGCCTAGTTTGCCTAGACAACTTATTTTGCATGTATGGAAGCCTTTGCTGAAGTTATTATCATTTGAAAAGAATGTCCTTATCTTGTCCAAGTTGCGTATTAGGAAGTGTATTGCTTTAAATTACCTGGCTGCATATTCGTCTGGTTGTCGTCTCCGTAAAAATAGAGATAACTTTGTACATATGTATTCTCGGCTTAGATTGACTTGATTGGTTTCAAAACTCATATTCCCTGCTAGATCTTATCTTCACTTTGGACATAATAATGGGCCATTACGATTTGTGAATCTTTGTAGTGGTATTATTACCTTATTATAAAATAACATTTGTGTACTTACAAAATCAAAAGAAGGAATAGTTGAAAATTATTTCAACTATTCCTGCTTTTGCTTATCTAAGTACACAAATGTTATTTTATAACGTCATTTTCTAATGTTGTTTTATGATGTTACTTTATAATGTCATTTTCTAATGTTGTTTTATGATGTTATTTTATAATGTTATTTTATGGTTAGTCGCAGTTAAATAGTGGAATAAAACCCTTAAAAGAATCCGTGTTCTGCCTCTGTTATAAAAACAAAGTTCTAAGTTGTTATTGGATACTGTATTGTAATGCAATAATTCTTTATCATACATGTCTCTAATACTTATGCATCAGTTGTAAATAGGCACAAGCGTTGGATTTTTTTAGGCTGAGAATTTACGTTGATAACAGAACGTTGTGTGTAACTATACACCTACATCGCCCAAGTTATAGTAATGGAAAAATGTTTAAAATTATTTATTGTTGCTGAATGTCAATCTGCATCTATGTCGCTGCTGTTATAGTAATAAACGATTGTTAGAATTAATTATTGTTGCTGACGGTTAAATTAAGTGAGCTTTAAGAAAGGGAATATAGATGTGATAATGTACCTTTATTTATCGCAAATTAAACCTAGTAATTTAGAAATTTAATGATAGTTGAAGCACCGGACATTCTCTCCTATTTTGGGCGGGCACACCATTCAGGTTGTGTTTCATCTACAGTACACTTTTATCATCCTTACTGTAAGAGATGAGTCTCTTGAGATAATCTTCAAGCCCAAATTTATCACAGATGTTACATATTAACGACAATAGTTTGCCTTTTTATTAAATACACTTTGATTTAGCTTTAAACTGTTGACCAAACTTTGTGATTTAGTTGGTGATATTGGTTTGTCCCTTTGGATTGATGCTTTTACTCAGCCTTTGTCCTTTTTAAGTAAAACACGTCATTGGATTCAAATTGTTAAGGGTGCAATTCTAGTTATGCATGCCAGTTATAGTTTTTGATATCTGTAACATGCTTGAGTTTTTTATCAGCGAACGAATCTCTCTTATCTGCCTCATGCTACGCGTTTGAAACATGAACAGGTAAATGGTTATACCGACTCTTGTCTGTTCTATTCAACCCGACTTCCTTATTGTATCAGAGTTTAATAGAAGCGGTTTGGTTTACATTATTCTTAGTATTTCTACACATAAATACAATTTGGCCCCTACACAGGGTTAACTCTACACCATCTTTAGCATAAGTTGTGATTCAGTCGTAAGAAAGTTCGGAGACTATTTGCAAGGTCGGTGTAGAATTGTTCACTATTCTTTGCTTTTTTTTTCAGCTACTGTTCATTCTATAGGGATTAGAGGAAGTTTGAAAAGACCGTCATCACGAATAAAGGTGCCTAATACGACTAAAATGGCGCACTTCTGTTTTGAAGAGGCACTAATCGCTGTATAAGGGATTATAGTCTGGGCTATTTGTTCCTAAAGAAAGCATTTATCGTTTTAGATCTTGGTACAATGTGTTTTCAACTTACCTTACCCACCGATTGACTTATGGACTGTGACGATGATGATGCCTGAAAATAAGAAAACATGAGAGCATTTAAGACGGAACAGAACGACGGTTTGAATTTTGTCAGGGTATGAATGTACATGGTAGGATAAATGGCAATCGCTCCACAGAATTACTTTAACTCAACAGAATAGCATGATAGGATGTGGGTCTTACGTGATGACATTTCAACGGCGGCCGACCCTAAAGGCCTAGTATAACATTATTCCAAAGTATTTCTCGTGCGCTTGATCTTTATCCTGATTTTACCAAGTGTATTTAACATGTCGAATCGAAAAAAGTCATACATGTTAACAACGGAACTGTTGAAAAACAAAGGGATTTTGTTGCCTTTCCCAAATACTCTCATCATATGGTACGTCTCATGAAAACATGTCATAGTACATTAAAAACTGATATTTGAATTTCTGGAGTCACCTGAGGAAACGGTACTAAAACACAAACAGGTACCAACTGATGCCATCGTATCAGTTATATGTGTATTGACCAAATTTAGCTGCAGAGTGAAATATTGAACAAATTTAGCTACAGAATAAAATATTGAACAAATTGAGCTACAGAATTAAATATTGAAAAAAATTGAGCTGCAGAGTGAAATATTGAACATATTTAGCTGCAGAGTGAAATATTGAACATATTTAGCTACAGAGTGAAATTTTGAACATATGTAGTTAAAGAGTGAACTATTGAACATATTTAGCTGCAGAGTGAAATATTGAACATATTCAGCTGCAGAGTGGAATATTGAAGATATTTAGCTGCAGAGTGAAATATTGAACATATTTAGCTGCAGAGTGAAATTTTGGAAGGTACTTGGTTTCGTTGTCTTTATTTTTCGTCAGTGTCGAGTGACTACAGACGTGAGTGAATGCTAATCACTTATTTCTCATTATCTGAATATTTAATATATATATTGAATTATTATTATATTATGTACAAGCATTGGGTTTATCCAATTATTTATTTTCTTCATCTGATATTCCTGCTTTCATCAGTACATTCAGTCATTTACTTCTTTATTCGTTACATTGTTTATTTTCCGTTAGTTTATTTATTGTATATTGTTTATTTTGCTTATCTTTGTTTATTTATTCCTTGATTTATTTGTTCATTTAGACGTTGATGAACTCGTTTTTTCTAATACTTGTTTAACCAACAGTAAAACAAAGACAGTTATCTTTCCTTTAAATTACAAATGTCCTAGATGAACACTGAATTGAGCAGAGAATTATATGCAATCAAGGCTGCATAACCTAGAATCTATCAGCTTCCCTTTGTTGTTAATCTGTAATATCTAAGTCGTTTGCTCAGTTTTGTTTTGAAACTTGCATACGTCAAATACTGGGGACAGGGTAGGACATAAACTTGATAAGTGAAAGGGGTCAAATTGAGAATTTGCCCTCAATACTGCAGCCTGGTACATATGCTGTATACCAGCGAAGGGAACCATAACATATCAAAGTACATGCTATTTTGGCATACTTGGACCTAGCTAACAAAATGAAGAACAAGTACTGTAGAACTCATCAGTCTTAACAATTTTGTAAATGACAGTTTTTATATATAACCGAAAGCTTTAAAATAATTCATCATTATTTGATTAATTATCCGACGTGCCATGTTTATCAAAGAACGTGATACCCTTTAAGCTAATAATACAACCGAATTTGTGAAAATAATCACAGCCTAAGACATTGGGGTCTTTTTTAAAACAGCTGCGTACAGCATGTGAAATGTAAATAAGAATTTACATGTGCGAAAAAACCCTGAAAAGTCTGCGACAATCCAGTTAAAAATTGACTGAGTTCAATACATGGTGAATGGAAATTACGCACGTGTTTGTTGTTCAAATACATTACAAATTACGCTATCAAAACGTATTGACGACGTCCACATAATAAGAAATAAAACTATTGAACTGATATTTATGATATTCGTATCTGAACTTCAAGCAATAACAAAGATAGTTGACAAATGTTTCTCATCAAACCGTTACCAATAGATGGTTCTCAGTATGCTATGTATGATAGCTACCATTTCCTAATTTTCGTCAAATTTGCCACATTTAGCGTTTCTTCATAAGCATGGCAAGAGATCCTTTGTAGCATTTTGGGCACCTGTAGACCCTAGGTGTGAATTATTCCGCCAAAAAACAATCCAATTTGAATGGTAGGTTTTTTACGAGTACAATTTTATTCTCATTTCAAACTTCTCCGTTGTTGTTGCTACACTTGGTTATTTGTCACTGTCTCTGGCCTACGCCTGATTGTGAATTCAAGCAGTTTAAATGATGAATGATTTTCACAGGACGGAGGTAGGGGATTAGGAATAATGTAGACAAGGTTATGGTGTTTTGTAGATAGAACATGGAAAGGCTCCTGGGTTGCTGTCTTTTCTTCACCATAGAGAAGCTTCCAAAGGTCCCAGCAAGTGTATATTGTTCCTTGTTCTTAGCCTTAATCTTCATATTTATGCACAAATTTTAGTGTTGTCATAACAAGGGATAAAACGTATTAGTGAATTCGCAGTTCTAGTTGAACAGTTGTTTTTCATATGGTTGTGGTTGATCTAAGCAAGGAATAGAATGGTATAGTCGTTCGCTTCAGTTTTTCCTGAAAGACCAAGAGATTGAAGTGGAAGATTGACTGTAAGCAAGTGTTAAAGCATCTCCGTTTGTCAATGTAACCCTAAGGTATGTACTCGAGTAGTTTAATTATGCCATAAACAAGAATTAAGTCGTCATCCTTCTTAGATGTAAGCTACACTTTGGTATAGATTTTCAGTGATCATAATTTCTATCCGTTGGCCATCTTGAGGTGAATGTGCATCTTATGCTAGCTTAAAACGTTTACGTTACAGACATAAAGCGACAGATGAGCTTACACGAATAATGACTATGTACTTTCAGATGGGAAAGATAACCTTTGCAAGGGTAGGTTAAGACTGACGAGAGTAAAAAGATGGCTTTATTTTGGTTCTACATTAAAGAAGAGATAAAGATTTGATAAATAACTAGTCTACTCAACTGTTTCCAGGTATAGCCTAGCTGTTTTCTCAATTTTTCATTTATTAAGATGTTCCTGTCATTTGCTAACGGGCTGAACTTTTAAAGTATAAATGAACCCGCCAAACAGCTTAAAATAATTTCAGCGAGTAATTGTACTCTTGCAAGCAGCGTTTTAGTCTGGGTCTTCGTTAACACGTTGCAACGGTTTTAGATTTAAACGTATTACTTGACAGCCCTCGCGTCTGAGATTTCGTCAAGTACCTTGTATTAAGAAGGATGGCTTTTCGTCGTATATCAGCTCAAGTCAACCTTTCGTATCCTCATTTTTATTGCTTTATCGAAACTGCACTTTCATTGTGAGCTTTAATGGATAAATTGTAGCAGGAACTGAGACGTTTTCGGACACTTATAAGACTCCTGTACGTCAGTGTTTTACACAACTTAATATTAAGCCTTAGCCCTGCCTTCCCCCGTTGCTACAGAATAAATATCTGACTTGGCATTAACAAATTTAATAAACAATTCATTAATGGAAGACGTTAATGAATGTCTTTGCTGAACATTCAAATAATATACCGTCTGAAGCACTATGAAGATATTAATATAGAATAATTTGCGACTTGATTAAACGATAATGATGCTAAATTCATTATTATCAGATAGAGTACCTTTGGTCTTTGGGAATTTACACATTCCCAGACATTAATTTACGCGCATGTGCAAAAGTTAAATTGGATTCGGTGAACAAATGTCCGTATAAGCAGATCCGGCTGACTCTATGGGTCAGTGTAACGGAATATCTAACATATTTGCTCAATAAGGATAACAGAGTGCCCGAAATAATGTGAGATCTAAAACTTCAGTTCGTTATACACACAGTGATGAGAGCTACCAAGAGCATTGTCAATGTCCCGCAGACACTCCATAAGGTCACGGGAAAAGCCAATATTTCATAAACGAAATCGCGCAGTTATGATAACTGCTCAAGATGTTTACCAAACTATTTTATCGTTAAAGGTTTAAACGATTGTATATGTAGTGAATTACAAGAAACCTCCAATTTACGCCCAGCACGTGCAATGGGATATTTTGATAACGCGATCATAGATATTTGCGTTTCTTTAAAGCTTGTAATCAGTATGACAATGCCACTAGAGGTAATTGTCTATTTTCGCCAAAACAATCATTTTCATTATAATCGTTGACAACATTCCTGTGTCAAATTTGAAAATAAACATATATGTCTATTCATCTGTCCATCTATCTATCTATCTATCTATCTATCTATCTATCTATCTATCTATCTATCTATCTATCTATCTATCTATCTATCAATCTATCTATCTATCTACCTATCAATCTATCTATCTATCTATCTATCTATCTATCTATATTTGTATGTTTATTTATATATTTCAATATTTGAAGATACCTTAGTTGGAAAGTTGATCATATTTTATGTTGTTTAGGCTTTTATTTTGGCATCCGTATTACTCGTACCATCCGTAATTTGGGCAGTTACTTTCTGAAGAAGCAGATGCTCTCTATTGCTTGTAAACACTTATTAAAGAACTGTCAGACCTGCAGGGAAAAGTTTCGTATTCTCTCAGGTGGTTATGACTGCCAAAACGATCTCGTCTTGCTTTACAATGGTAGTACGATTTTTACATCCATTTAGGGATTGCTAACAACAGCCAACTAAATTAGAAGTAATGGACAAATCGGAAATTGTTGGGCTAGACTTTATCTTAGTGTGTTGCTCTCATGTCCAAGCACATATTTATTCTCAACGGTTCCGTACTTGGGCACCTATATGGTTGACAGTGACTTTGCATGGTCAGGTTGCGTTAGAGTTCCCGATGGGTACTGCAGGATGTTTTGGCTATGACATGGTGTTCTTACGGCAGCGAAACGTTTGTGCTGACTGAGAAGTTATGCACCTGGGAATGCTTTAGGCATAAAGACAATGCCTTTGTTCAAAATGATGCCCTGCATTTAGACAAGTCCAGGCAGAAATCTGTCAGAGACGGGGTAAAGCACTGGTTAAGTGATAATGCCTTCGTCTTTAAAGGAACTTTTAAAAAATGTCCTTGTATAGAACGGACTGGTGTGTGGATTACTTTTACTGTAGAGTGTAATGTAGATAATGTAAAGAGCATTTAAACCAAAGGTCGACGCTATTTTATTATATGGTTCTGGAACAGTGAAATCAACAATGGTTTGATGGCACATACACCCGACTAGTAATGTGTGTAAAGAATCCTTCCTGGTAGAGTCATCCTACTCTTGATACCATCTATGATGACCTCCCAAGAGTGTCTCAGATTGATCAAAGCAAGTACAATTTGTTACTCACTGCTTTGGAGCGATTAATGAAGTTGTGCCTCGTCTCGTTCTTTGGAAACCACAATCAGTTGGTCGCAAGTCCTGAACGCTAGCATATCCTGATGTCATTGCAAGTCCTGAACGCTAACATATCCTGATGTCATTACAAGTCCTGAACGCTAACATATCCTGATGTCAAATCAAGTCCTGAACGCTAACATATCCTGATGTCATCTCAAGTCCTGAACGCTAACATATCCTGATGTCATCGCAAGTCCTGAACGCCAACATATCCTG
>JANTCA010052894.1:0-17748 GCA_024741275.1 Chironex yamaguchii
AGACCTTCTACAAACAGAACCTCGAAGCTGTTTGTGGGGGGGGGGGGGGGGGGGTTGCAGGGCGGAAGAGACATGATTCGGCTCAAAAGGAGTAAATGGATTGGAAATTCCATACCAGGGTTAAGTCGAAGTTGATGTCAAAATTGATGGAAAAACCATGTCTGGATGTGGAATCCTTGTTCTTCATGACACCCCAGCAATGGCCAGCAAATGAAGCCAACGTCCTGTAGTCATCGGAACTAATATCCTGGCAAGAATACCCAAGTGGAAGGAAGTCCTGTCAGCAGCAGATTCTACAGAGGTTTCGTATGGATCAAAACCATGCAAAGGGAAGGTGAAGTTAGCAAAAGTCGCAGGTAGCAGCAGTCTTTGGGTACCCCCTCTGTCAAGCATGGAAGTCCAGGTGACAGGAGCACAGTGTGGGTCCGCAGTTGCAGAACCCCTTGCCATCCGCCTACCAGGCGGCCTACAAGTCTTGACATCATTGGTTGACACAGTGGGCAATAAGTTCGAGCTTACAGTAGTGAATCCTATAAGGATGTGGATTCAGTTAAGGAGAGGAATATCCGTTACTGCAATACAACCTGCCCATATCGTGTCTACAGACTAATTAAAGTTCACTCCACAAGGCTAACAGATTCTAGTGTCATACTGTGAGGAGGAAAGCAATAGCCAGGTGGCGCTGACTCAGACAGCACAAGTAGAATGCTTGCCAGAAGGTGTCTCCCTGGACTCCTTCCTCGGTTCATCCAAAGAGAAGGAAGAGGCCATCAAGATGTTTGCCAGGTACCAGGACGTCTTTTCCAGCAAGGAAGAGGACCTAGGCTGTACCAGGATGGTAAAACATAAGATTAACGCAGAAGATGATATTCCAATCCAGCAGCGGCAAAGGAGAATTCCTCCAAATCAGTTTGAGGAAGTGAAAGAACACCTACAGACCCTGCTGCGAAAAGGGGTAATACGCCCAAGTCAGAGTGACAATACATCACCAATTGTGCTGGTCCGCAAGAAGAGTGAAGCACTTTGCCTTTGCGTTGACTACCATCGGTTGAATGCAAAAACAAGAAAAGATGCTTACCCACTGCACTTTGTAATGCCCCTGATACATTCCAGCAGCTCATGCAAACAATTTTTCGGGAGGAACTTCTGCAAACACTTCTGGTCCATCTGGATGATGTAATCATCTACAGCAGCACCATTGAAGACCACCTCCAGAGACTTGACTATGTCTTTCACAAGCTGCAACAACATGGCCTCAAGATTGAACAGGTTAAATGCCAGTTCTTCACGAACAAAGTAAAGTATCTTGGCCATATTGTCGCAGCCAATCGTGTATCAACTGATCCAGCCAAGACAGAAGCTGTGAGAAAATGGCCTACCCCTCAGACACCGAAGGACCTCCGATCATTTTTAGGCCTCGCATCTACGTATTACGTACGATTTGTCCATGAAGGATTCGCCCAAATAGCTGCACCAAGTAAACAGAGGACTGCCAAATCTCTTGGATCCTTCGTTCCTACGTGTTGCCTGTTGCATCCGGTTATAAGCATAATGAAACCAATTCATATTATCAACTAACGCAATGAATGTGGACCATTACAACAGTACTCATTGATTAACCTCTAGTGCGCATAGATCATCATTACATGTATTAACTGAAGCTAATCACCACAGATTTAGCATTTTGAACAATGTATCCTCTCCTTCAGATGCATCACAAAACGGTTTCAATAACAAAGCGCCTAATTTCAAAGTCTTTGAGCCCATTGTGGATTCACAGCCAAAACCTTCTGCACACAAAGCGAGCATAGTACCAGTGCTACGGCTGTTCTATGTCATGGTGAAAAGACATAAGTTGGTAGCAAGTTAAGAAAGTATATAAAATGAAGCAGAGTTCTGCTATAGAGCAAACAATTACTTACCTGAAGTCAGGCATGCTGAAATCTGGTTCTTCTTGCTTGATGGGTATATCATATTGTGTTCCATCAATGCAATCATGGTGCTGATCAGCACTGAATGAGGAAGGCTCAAGATCAAGACAGGATGCAACCAATGTTGCCTCTTCTTTATTGACTATGTCAAACCATGAGCTCCTTTGAGCTTCCTTGACCTTGTTCCCAAATAGTCCATTTTCATAAGAAGCAAAAGGCATTGACAGTGTAGTTGCCATCCTTTCATGGTAGCAACATAGTGTTGAGCTGTTGAAGAAAAGCAGACTGATAGTGGGGAAAAATACGAAATGTAAACGAAATCAATAATAATGATTGTACCAAAACAGTTTGTCCTGGAAAGATAAGCACTGTGCATTGGACAATCAAAGCTTCACACTTGAAAACACAATACTTCAGAAGAAGATGATGCAAAAATGTTTGAGATCTCTGTCTTGCCAGGTAACTTTATAAGTTGCCAATTCACTCATTTTTTTCTGTAATATTGCTTATCCTATAGGCTTTAAGTTTTGGCTTCATTTACATGAAGCATTACAGAGAGAAATAATTCTGTCCCTAAGCAGCTAATATCTTGTATGTCAGTTCATGTACAACACTTAAAGGAATGCTTAACAACGACAGTAGAGTATTCTGTTTGTTCCAAAGCTGTGTGCACTACACTCTGTAAATCTCACCATCAAAGTTTTGGATGAATATGTTTATCATCGCATGAGTTGTAAGTTTCTTCTGAGCTATGTTTCAAGATATCCTTCTCCTATCATCCGTCTGGTTATTCCTTAATTCTTTTATCAGACTGAGCATTCAACATGACCACCACATTATACTATATGTATGATAATGGTATGGCTTGCATTTGAAGCACAGCTAGGCATGTCAAATACAACGCACCCTTAAAAGTTGCACATTCAATCTTTTGCTACATTTGGTCAAACAAAAAGTAAAGTTTAGCATCAATAGCATCCTCCTCCAGTAGCGCATTGAAAATCAAACTATTCTAATTAAAACAATTCAATTAAAGAGTAAAAAAACACTAAAGTATTAAGGTCTTCCCTGATTAGAAGAGAGAAAATTATGAGCAAGTAAGCTACATGTTCTCTGCTCTCAACAAACCATTCTTCTTGGCATCAAACAATCTAACACTCAATAATGTCCTAAAATTTGCAACCAAAAAAGCTCCTTAACTGAGTAACAGCCTCAGTCAAGCTCCTAGATAATGAATCCATACACAAGGCTAATGTATGGAAAAGTGGGTTCAAGAAATAATCAATTTTAAATATTAAGTTGTGTTTGAATTGCAAAAGCTCTCATATAACAAATTGTAGAATTATTAGGTGTAGGGCATGAAGCAACTCTTGTTCCAAGAGCAGATTTCAGTATTGTAACAAAGATACACCAGCTTTAATTAACAACTACAAACAAATTATAATAAAGTCTGCATTTGGGTAACACAAAAAATCAGTTCAAATAACAGAACAAGTGCTAATTAACAGTATAGTTATTAAAAGTAAAATTGCTTCGGCTGACAAAGGTATTAATGTGTCTCTAGAAAGTTCATTTTCCTTGGTTACCAAGAAGAAACAGGGTTCTGATTAGTCAAATAAATTTGATTCACTAAGAGTACTAACAAGTTACAAAAACCTTTTTTACCAATTTGCAGAAAACTAATCAAATAATTTGGAAACTCTAGATTAGCAAAAATGATTTAAATCTAATTCCATAAACGACTCCAGAATTTGCAAAAATTTGTATATTATCTAATTGAACAGTGTTATACATCAATTGAAAGCTCATGAATAGTACTTCAACCTCCTGTAAATCATTGTATACAAAAATAATCCATTCGGAGGATGTTTCTCAGTAAAAGTGAGGTATTGCCAGTGAAAGGTGGCTCATAAAAAGTCTGTCTGTTTTGTCATTTTTATATCACCTTATAGCAAAGCATTGACTGCAATTAAAGGTACTTTACTTGTAGCTGTAGTTAGCATCATAAGTACAGTTTAGTATAGTTTTGGTAGTTATTTCTTAGAAAGCTGGTAATTAAAACTTGAGCTTAATGTAGATTTTGTCTCATTGTCACACTGTTACTTGTCACACTGTTACAAAAACAGAGGGTAATGTTTACATGTGTGACATTTTTCCCTGTGTGGAATAACATGGTTTGCCACTTGTAGTACATTAAAAATCAGTAGTTAGGTAGTCTTAAATTGGTACCAATGGGAAAAGAAAACCACATCAAATGGGAGAGAACAAGTACAAAATGTTGTTAAAAGTGGCATTGCAGATGAGGCAATAAGGGAGTTGAAAGCCCAGATACCAACATTTCTTATGCACCACTTTATAAAACAAAGGCAAGCACAATTGTACAACAGCCACAAAGCAAAAGTTCAAACCACAAATGACCTTGCAACCATACAAGTTGATTTTGCAGGAAATTTTTCAACGTTCTTTCAAGAATTCAGTCAGCTCATTGGCATAAAAATCAAATAACAATATTCACTGCTGCTCTTTGGCAAAATAATGACTGTTTAACTTCAGTTGTAGTATCGGATCATCTGTCACATTAAAGGAGTCCATTCTAGTCTTTTCGGAAGTATTGTTGAAAAATCTTTTGAAAAATGATCTAAACACACTTCAAGTATGGTCTCATGGTCCAAGCAGCCAGTTCAAAAATAGATTTATTGCTTTCTGTTTGTCGTGGTTGGAAGGTGAAATTAAAGTGCAAATTCATTGGAATTTTTTTGCTGCATACCATGGCACGGGCCCAGTGGATGGAGTTGGTGGTACCATTAAATGTTTAGCTGGAAAACAAGTTATCACACGGAAAACAATTATTACTGATTCCGTTTCTTTCTATGTGTCAGTTGAAAGTTTATCAAAAATCACTGTTTTTCATATTTTGGCAGTACAAGTGAGAGAACAAGTGCAAGAAAGTAAGATAAAGCTCTTCATTGACAATGCTCCAATACTGCCTGGAAATTCTAGTGCACATTATATGAGGAATACAGATTGTGTTATTGAAATGCGTCCTTATTTAACAGCTCCTTGTCAAGTAAAAGACCAGCTGTTAAGCTGCCATGCTCAACCTCTGGAAAGTTCAGAAATTCCTCTGGCCAATGCTCACACTAATGTGCCGAATGGTACATTTGTAATCATTCCATACGAATTTGCAACACAAGCACCAAGTAGTGCACCCAAAACAGCAACAAAGAGGCTTCTTGCATTTGTCCTTTCATCATTGGACAATGGTCTGTTAGAAGTTTAATATGCAGCATCTGTTGAACATTCTAAGAGATTATTCAAACTAATACCAGGTGACAATGGAATGATACAACACTCTGACATAATAACAGTTCTTCCATGTCCAATATTCAGACAAAATGTCTATGACTTCGAAAAGGGCATTCCTATTGACCTATTCTAAGTTTCTAATCTGGAAACAGTTGATTTTAAAGTTTAGTCAATAATATTAGCATTGTTTTGGTTATTTCTTAAAGTTTGGTTTATCATTGAAGTGATGTTTATTCAAATCCTGCTTTGCTGGAAGTGTCTCATCACGCCATTACGTCACATCGTTACTTTTACCTTATGAGATTTTTCTATCAATAATTTGATGTTACTTTACTACATACATTAAAAATATGCTTTATTGTATTGACTAAGGACCTAAGATCATGGATCATTGGGTAAATTGTGTATACAGTATTTGTAAGAGCTAAACTTTTTCCTAATGTAAATTGATAGAAATTTGTGGTAGTTTTTCTGTCATGCTGTTACGCGCACATTTTCTTCCCTGGCAGGTAGGCCAGTGGCTAACTCAAAATTATTATAGTGTCATTTACAACATAATTTTCACATAATCACTTGCTGATTATCCCTTGACATTCTACTGTTTTGCATGGTTACTTGCAACACCATCCATGCAAACATGCACAGCCTATCATTTGGGGACAATTAAATATGAACCAAGTGATAAAATTATTTCTTATACAGGGCAATATCTAGTCATAATCTTAACTTTACTTCTGTTTCAACTTTGTTTTTGCTTGCACTAATAACAACAATTCAGATGTCCTTTAAAGTCATGCAATATTTTCCAGATTAAGTTACTTCAACAAAATACCATATTTTCTCTCATATACCAGCCTGCTCTAATATTCCTCCCTCTCTTATAATCCCATCTTTGTGTCCTACTTTGAAAAATCAATCATGCTTCTCTCATATTTCCTGCATGCAGGTTTGATGAAGAAGAGAAAGCAATGTATTGCAAAGCTGCTTGGAATTTCAAATATTTAACAGATCATCTTGACAACAACAATGCATATACCAGTGTAGGTATGCAAGACCAGGAACAAGGTGAAAAAATATTAATGTCAATTGTGATGATGAAATTATCATAGAAAAAGCAAACTATAAATTAGAATACAAAAATGTGTTCAACTTCAGTTGTGATATTGAGTTCATATTCAATGATATCACTATATAAATTTTGATACTGAAACTTTTCTCTCCAGAAAAGAAGACTAGTTATTTTCTTTATTCTCTGATAAAAATTCAAACTTGCTTTCTTAAAGCACATTGAAACAATCCTCTCTAATAATCTAATAATCCCACATTCAATTGGGATGTTAAATCAATAATCCCAGCAGTGGGAATACAAGAGAGAACATGGCAATTGGGAAAACTGAAGTGGTTGCTTACAAATAATTTTCTTCAATATCTTTTTGTGGTATAACACTTGAAAATTGCCTTGAAAATTTGTGACATTGACCTTCTTGTTCCACTAAGAGTTCTTCACAAAACTAACCCACTAAATGTTATTGTTGATGGAATGCTTATGTATTATGTGGAAAATTAATTGAATTTGTGCAACTGATAAGTTGACCCAGATAAAAATATTTACCAAAGTGCAATCAGAGCAAACCTCAACAGCATCCTTATTAAATCCATCAATACTTCAAGCTTCAAAATGGAACATCATTTTTCAAAACTGAATATAATCACAGAAGTGTACACTACAATTTCACATGTGTTATGAAGCAGAAACTCAAGCTCTAAATTGCAAACCAGCAAAGTATAGTATCAACAGAACCTTTGTGATGAAGGGTAACTGAACTTTAGGGCTAGTCCATGATATGAACTGGTAGGACACAAAATCATAAATCCTGTAACTTATAACCTTAAAATAGGCAACTCAAATTTGAAACCTTTCATACGACATTTATGCCTTAACTAGAACCTTAGTTAGTCAAAGAAACAAAGTTTGTATATACACGAGCAACCAATCAATACACAAGTGTATCAATGTGTGCCAAAACATTAATAACTCATTGAATTAGTCAATTTATATCTTACTTGTTAGATTCTGTGTATAGGGTATCATCACAAATCAGATTTACAATGGTGTATATAAAATGTCTTGTCTATGCTCAAATTAGAAACAACCTCAAGAAGTGCCTTAAAAACCACAATTTGTTTTGAGTTTAGTCATCAATACCATCTATAATTCTTATCAATAGTTTTCAGGTTTACAACATCTATTTTTTTATAAGTTCCAAAGTTAAATATTGTCTAAATAAAACATTTAGGCCAAGTTCAAACATCACAATCCTTCCTTACCAAACTGAACTTACAGACAGTAAAATACAAGATTTAAATCAGTTGTGTTTAACAAATTCAATTTCATGAAGGATTGTATTTTGAATTGACAGAGACTGCAGAGCTTTGTAAAGTCACTGTGCCTTTACTTGAAACCTCTGAATTTTTTGTGTACCAAACTCAATGTGTTGTCGGCAGCTATCTTAAAATGACTAATTTCCAGCCTGACATGTGAATGCTTGTGGTAACCTGAAGCTACTACAAATACTATTTTGTATTATGCTGTCTCCCATCTTGATATAAAAAATAGTCCCTTGTGCATGCGAAGTGCCTTTGTGAGATGTATAAGTTGTTTTTTGAGATCAAGTTTGACCATGAACAAAAAACTTGAGTTATTTGTTTTGTTCTTGATACATGACAAAGCTATAACTACTATTTTGAGTAAAAATTGATACATAGCAGTAATACAATTATATTACAACCAAGAATTACAAATAACATGCTAAAAGAGCAAGGTTTTCCTATCTTAGTTTACAAGTGTGATTTCTGAACCAGCATTTTTTGTATTGAAAAAATAACTAAATGCTAATTGACCTTTTGCAAATGCCATACATTTGTACAAAAACAGTTACGTCTCTTACTACAAACGTTATTGACCCAATTCACTCTCTATTTGAGGTAGACAATGAAGTAATGTTTGCTATGCTTGGTTTGAACGTGGTGAATGATGCAATAAACTTTTACACTGCTGCTCAACAAAAAAAAGTTTATGAGTTGCTTTTGATGAAAGTGTTTTTGTCTGTGTGATGATTATTGGGTCGTTATCACGTATGGTAAATTTGTGCAGTTCATCTTCTTTTTTCCCGTCTGTCTCACATGTAACTTTCCTGCAATTTGAGACTTAAAAACAATTTTTGTTTTCATCTTGCATGGACATTGTCATCAAAATGGATTTGAAGATATCTTACTAAATGTATATACACGATCAATGTCCTGCTTACTAAGAAGCCAATTCATTTTTAATGGTATAAAAAAAACTTTTATACATAAGAAAGAGAGTACAGTACTAAAATCCATACCGTGACTTACAACCAAAACAAACATCCTTGCAAAAATCTTTTGCTCAAAATCCCAAATCCCATATTATAAATCTCCCTCTTTCTGGATTGGCAAATCCTATTTTTAACTAGTAGCATTGCAAGAGCACAATTCTTTACCCAGCCAGTATGATTATTCAAACAACATGGGTTTCACCCATGATGATTTCCTTGCTAGTTCATCAAGCTATCATTACCAAATATGCCAACTGGGGTATCCCTACTAAGACTTCTTTCCTAGCACTATCAAGGTTTCATTACCAAAAAAGTGATCCCAAATCCAGGATTTGATCTGGATCACCTCTAAAACTCAATCAGTTTTCAATTAGCCCATTTCTAACCAATCCTGAAAATTTCATCAAAATCCATCAATACCTTTTTGAGTTACGTTGTGAACAAACACACAAACCAATGCTGCAAAAACTCCTTGGTAGAGGTAACTATTTCATTCAGTCACATTCATCAAATGAAATTAAAGATGTTAGGTCTTACTAACTTAATACATCCAAAATATACCCAGGAATAGATTATTAAACAATTTTAAAACAATCAACTACACTAAACATGCAAAACATATCCAAAGCCTCTTGAAGGAGGATTTGAAAGTATTAGTAGCCTATCTCACACTGCACAGTTTAGTACCAAGATAACATGTGGTAAGGATAACATCTAAAATGTCATTGGAACCCCTGCAATCTCTTGTATTAGATTACATTTCATTGGTGTATGTACAAGCATGTATAGAAGCTGTTGGTAGTACTGTTTGTATCTTCCTTAGGTATCAATATAAAATATCAAGTCTATTATTGAGAAGGCATGAAGTTCCTCTTACTTTAAACTTTTTGTCTCACATGATGAAATGCTTCAATCAAGAAATGGCTTAATTAGCTGGAATCAAATGCTAATTAACTGTGTGGGAAGTACTTTAGATTAGGGGCTTACTGCTATAAGAACACAGGTAATGACTGATATCATAGTATACTTGGAGGGTGAAAATTCTGTTTCCATCTTCCAATTGCATTGTGAGTTTAGAAAATGACACTATTATCTCTGGATATAGCAGGGCAAAATCTCTACATTAAATCTTGTGTTTTTATAGGTCGAGCCCAAAATACACTTACCAATAATCCCAGCTGTCCACATCAATGAAATGTCTGCATTTATCTTACAAATGTGTGTGACACACAAGAACTTGTTTTGTTTCATCCCAGTTCTCTTTATCTCAAACAAACGATCGCTGATTGGCTAGATTGGATTCGCTAAGGTTCATGGGATTATCATCTTCAAATCAACATCATACACACGGACGCCATGATCGAACTGGAGATACGCTGCAACTCTTTGTTTATTTTCGTCGCTTTAAAGAAATTGCAGTGTTTTGTTACATTGTTAGGTTCATGGGAACTTGTTTGCCGCTGGACGCCATTTTTAATGAGGGAAGACATTGTCTCGTGTAATTTAGGTTTTGATATGTATTGATTCAGGTTGTAATTACTGCAACTTGATTTGAGTAGTTTTGTGGTAAGAATATTAGGTGGTTTGAGATATTGTTTGATTTAGAATGACAAAGTGAGAAACCGAACCTACATTGCCTTGTGAGTGGGGAGGTGCTGTTGGTGTTTAATTTGCACAAGGTTTGTGGCCAATAAATACTACCAACTCTTGATGACTGTCCAGGTTTGTTGCTGCTGATCAACTTGAAAATAATTAAGCTCTTAAGGTCATCACATTTTGGGAAATCAATCGTCTTTGTATCCGGCCGGAGTATGCACGGGAATTGTTAAGGGGTGACTCTTTATTTGAGGGCTTGGCTCTTAACCACACACGAGCAACTTGCCAAAGAGAATCTACAGTCTTAACGTATCAGTACAGTAAACACGTGCAGATCATGCTGAGAAAAGCTCCAAAAACAGAAAAAACACTTTTAGTCTCCCATGGTTAACCCTGGAAGTATTGTGCTCACGCCAGAGTTTGTTACCACTAGGTCGCAACCAGTTGACAATCATCGCTTTTCAGAAACTTCTTTTTCACTTCTGAGAGCACCAGTACTATAAACTGCTTAATTTTTGGTATCGTATGATGTTCCACTATTAAAAAAACTCCATTAAGATGTTCGAAACATATCCGCTCAGTGATTCGCCGGGTAATTAAGTTACTTATAAACAGTTTTAGCAACGACCATGAGATCCAATTTTCCTAAGAGTTGCCATACGCCTTTATTGCAGCTTGATTTGCAAGGGCTTCTGCGAGTAAAGCAGGACAGAAAAAGGAAAAATTTAGTTACCAGCGAACCTTATGCTCCCAAACTAACTTCTTGCTTTCCCCGCGACGAAAATAGTCATGATGACGAGTAAAGTACAGAACGAAAAAAAGTTTAAGTTGTAGACTTGCTCATTCTCAAAGCAAAATGTGTAAGTGGTAAGTGCTCGACTTAGAACTTGTAGGTCGAAAATTCGCGGATGGGTCGCTGTATTCATTGAAAGGGTGGTAAAGTTACAAATTTTTGTGTTCTTTATAGTTATTTATTAACACATACCATTTGTACAGCGTATATACACCACTTGATGCTACAAGGAGAGCAGTGGACACAGACAGTTGTGGAAAGATACTGTTGAAAGCATGAAAGTGCACCTACTGCCGAATGGCTATGGACCAGGAAAATGATGATGATGATGGTGATATACACCAACAGACAGGCACCCAATAACATAGAGGGGTTCAATGACCAATAGTCTGTTGACCTTTCTTATTGATCTCTTTAGCTCAGTAGGAAAAGCGTCAGACTTGCAGTTGGACACCACGATGGTCATCCCTGAAATTAATGTTTTAGTTATACACCATACCCGCCACGCTACAATTTTGGTAAGTGCCAATGCATACCTTGTTTTCACAATGCATAGGAGGAATCTTTGTGGTAATCGAGCTTATCCATGTGTATTGGTGGAGAAGTGCTCGCTTTGCGTACTAAACGTGGTGGGTTCGAATCCACGATCGTTTCATAATCAATACTTAAACATGGGTACATTATGCTTAGCACTCAGCACTAAAGGATAGATAGTGGAAGTTAAACACACAATGCTATCAATGGGCTATCCCCTTACTTTAACATTCACTGTGCTTGCACAACTGTGTGACTCAAGGGTTATGGAAATAGAGATGAGTGCCACCCAATACATCAAAATGTTGTGGGAAAAAACATTGACTTTTGACTGTAAATAAATGAGTTCTTAGTAAGCCTTCAAACACCTTTCAAATTAAAATAGTATAACCCCACCCTTGAGATGACACTTTCAGCATTTGAATAAACGCTCGTATGGGTTTAATTCAATCATTGTATTACAAAGACAAATTTATGACCCTGTTAGATCCATAATAAATCGCTAATTAAATAATAAATTTAGTGATAATACAACCAAGTCATCTTGACATGCTTTCAAATCTCTGTGAAACGATGCAATTTCTTCATGGTACAGCCATTCCATGTATATCATTTCATGGGAACAGTTATTTCAAGTTCCAATTTCTTCATGATTCAGTCATTCCGTAGTTTGGCTTTGCTATGGTATGGCTTTTCAAAGACAGACCCTCTTCACGGTTCACTTTTTCTAATGATACAACTATTCCATGGTATGACTTTTCGTTGGTATAATTTTTAATGGCACAGTTGGTCTGAATCTTACCACGAGCATTGTTCTTCCCTTTCTTTTGGCTTTAGTTCTATGCCAGGAGATCACGACAGCAGTTGCAATTTCTCTACTTTTATCTGCCAAGAAATCCTCCTCCATCACATGTACCTCATTCATATCTTCGTTTACCGCATTCATAAATCTCTGTCTAATTCTGCTTCTCTCCTTCCTCTCTGGTATCTTCATTCTTCACATTCTGTGTCCTACCTAGTCTTCTTCCCTCCCCCTTACATAGCCATACCACCTGTGTCCTCATTCTTTTGTTCTTTCTCTATCCCTTCTTGATCTTACTACAAGTATTCTTCTTCCCTTTCTTTCGGCTTCAGTTCTATGCCAGGAGATCACGACAGCAGATGCAATTCCTCTACTTTTATCTGCCAAGAAATCCTCCTCCATCACAGGCATCTCATTCATTTCTTCCTTTACTGTATCCATAAATCCCCAATAATTCTGCCTCTATTCTTTCTCTCTGGTATCTTCATTCTTCACATTCTGTGTCCTACACAGTGTTCTTCCTTCCTCCTCGTATACCCTTCCCAACTGTGTCATCATTCCTTTTCTTTCCCTCTATTCCTTCTTGATCTTTCCACAAGCAACAATGTGGGTAGCTTGATATTCTGAATGTATTCATATATGCCTTTGAATGTTGAACTTTGGAAAAGGAAGACTTTCAGTTTTCAATTTGTAGCTGTGGACACGATTGTTCAGGGTGAGCTCTTTGCAAGCGCGAGATGGCTGTTCTCTAGAAGGAATTGATGCTTGGCGTACAGTGGCTGGAACATGTTGTCTGATCCTGTAACAAAAATTCATATACTACCAAACTCATTGGTGAGAAAACTTAAGAGAAACACTAAAGTACAGCTTTTTTTAGTCTGTGTTTCTATGCGGATGGAAACATTTCGTAGCCAAGGAGCTTTTAAGTATACAGCACATTTCTGAGGCCCAAAAGATTTTTCGGTTTCAAAATCAGTGATCTTTTCTCGAAGAATTCTAGAAACAACATCTTCTGGATACCCGTTTTCAAGCAGAATAGATTATATTTTCCCTAGTTCCGAATTTAAGTTAGAGTGCTCTATGGGCAAGAGTTCTGATGAGGTTGATTTTCCTTTTTCAAAAAGAGTGCCAACGAATGTACTGACTGGTAAAAGTAGCTTTTCGGTAAACTGTTGTTAACAGATTAGTGTCGGCTGCTTCCTATAAATAGGTTGCCATATACATATACTTCCATTATGACGATTCACACTCTGGAGAGTGTCAAACGAAAAAAGCTGTATGTATGTTTTTAGCGCAATGTCGCAAATTTTCAAGGCGGATATTCAAGTTTTGTACCACAAAAAGATTGTTTATAAAACAGGAGAGCAAAAAGGAAAAGGCCGGGATTGGCAATATCTTGGGACGAACAAACTGTATCAGCCATCAGTAGGGTGGCAAGAGAAAGACGCCTACGATCCCCATGAGGGCTAGGACTCGAGAGAAGAGAAGACCACAGCAAGTTGCATTAAAGTTTTAATTGTTTAACTGTCACTCGTATTTAAATACAGTTTTCTTCAATAATTTTCACTAACTCTACATCTGTCTGTAGTTCACGGTTATTAAACTCACAGTAGGAGCATTCCTCTCAACAGACTGCTGTTTCAAAAAGACAGTTATAAAAACTTGAGAGTTTTTGCGTGATGGCGTCATAGTAGTCTATTTTTGGAATTTCTGGACTTGAACCACATACTTCGAAAATACATCTTAAAAAAACCCCAAAAGTAAAATTTTTGACTAGGAGCAGGTCTATCGTTACCATGGTAACTATGCGAACCGCAGTTTATTATTCTTTGCAAAGTCTGCTGGTGTTTTTATTTTTGGTTTTGCCAAGTGTACTAAGGTCAATTTTGATCATCATGATGAAAGAGGGCTACGATACCATAAATCGATGTTTATAAAGATGAAGAACATATACTTGTTAAAATCAGGACACTACATGCCAAGGTAAGCATTATCTTTATATACGTTTATATGGTACGTATTTATTCATGTTTTTTCCAATCTAGATTGCCGAAAAGGGCGCTTGTTAGTTTTCTGGAATGCTTATTAAATTGAAAATGTGCTAGTGAAAACCATCATGTTTTAAATTAGGCGCCTGATGGAGGCATCAATCCCGATCTGCATAGTATGGCAGTTTCCAATGAGATCTCAGGTGTGTAAGAGGAAGCTTTCAATTGTGCACATTTGCAGACGAGTGCACTTCAAAACCCTTAATTTGCTTTAAACGACAGGACCCCTGCCACTGCCACACCCAACCTGCCACACCCTTTGTCAGGTGTACAAAGTCATGTTCCAAACAATGTCTCCGGTGTGCACTTCGCATACTTTGAAGTATGGCATCAATCAGGGTGGATTAGGGCTGGCAGACTGGAAAGTTTGCCCAGGCACGCTCGAGATGAAATTTAGGATTTACGGTTGCATGCCTGTGCGCCTTGTGGTCTGTACCTAGCATTTTGTAGGACTGCAAGAAACGATTTTTTGCATTCAACTCCATCCCATAGGCTTGTAGATGTCACACAAACTGTCGATCATTCTTTGCAATGACTCTGTGTCGATGTAGCATATGTTTGTGATACTGATCCCAATATCAATATCATGTGATTATGCATAGGTAATCACCATTTCACTTACTAGAAAGTTTTCCATCTGAATCAGCCGATTCACATGATATGTCACAGTAGCTTCAATTAATAGGTAAGCATTTCAGGTGTTTTCAATGCGCCTGCCAGCAATGAGCTGATGCAGCAATCCAGATATAAAGGCGATAAAGATACAACATTATGCTGCACTATTTCAAACCAAGTTGAGAAGTTTACGATGCACAGCAGATAATGAGCTTCACTGCACTTCTCATCATATTGGTGTCCATGATTTGGACACCAATATATTTTTTACTCTTACTCATACTTCTTGCTATATTTTTATATGGCTCTCCATGGAAATCTTGCTTTGCAATTTGCCCCAAGGTATGAAAAATAATTTGCAAGTGTAAAATGCAGTGTAGGAAACATTTATGAACTTTATGAATCCAACAACTAGGCCAGATTGTAAAATATAATCACGGTCAACTGGTACACATTAATGAGTTCTATTGTAGAGTTTCCAGATATGGAGAAGTACTTTGATTTTAATTTTATTGAAGGTCATAGACAGTACCCCTTAAGTTCAATGCAGCCTCTGCAGATAGTTAAATTCAGATAAAGTGTGTGTCCATATTCCTTGCTGAGATGTTTATGGATAAATGTCTCATAAATGCACATTACTTCAACTATTAAGATAATTACCATTGTTTGACGACCCTATAGGTTCATCCTTGCCACAGAATGTAAGGCTAGGACACTTGGAAATTGTTTGGCAAAGGCTTTTCTTTGAGAAATTGCTTCCAATATTGGGCTTCACTTTTGTATTTCTTCACCAGATCAGAGTGGATTTGACAAGATGATTCCTAGTGCATAGTGTTGCCATTGCATCAACATGTTGGTTACACTTTTCATGACTTGAAAGTGATACATAACCATTTTTCAAATCATTTAGTCTACTTGCACAGTTACCGTAGGTGACATGACTTTTGTTTACTGAGAGTCATTTCGCAAAATTAATTATGAGAGGAAAACTGAGAAAGTCGTCATACTTTGGAATGAGTAAGTAGAATATCTGATAATTTAAACACTCCTGTTGCCGCCTTTGCCTCAAAGAGAAAGTAGCTATTGTGAAAGCAAACAAAGAGACTTTACTCAATAGATGCACTGAACGTGTGTCTAGGTACCATCACAGGAATAAGTTTCTTGTCAATAACATTGCAAAGCCCAACTTACATTTTGTATATATAACCAAGGTATGACTAATGAAATGCCATTCATCTGAAGATCATCAATTGTGGTGTGAAACTCTGAGTAATCTACCATTTGTTGTTTATTAGTGTTATCTATATTGCATATTATGAATGGTAGTACACTATCACTAATGGTAGTATAATATACATGTATACGGTCTTCACAAGATTATTCAAAACATTATATGACATGTTTATTTTTTTGAAGAATCTACACAATATTTAATAAACATGGGAGGTTGTTGGCTTGTGTAGTTTGTTATATACATATTGATGTAACAGAATTACAATTACGGAAGAGACTGATTCTCAGAATCAGAGAATCAGTCTTTTTGTTTTCTGTAATTCTGTTATCAACGCTCCGTACTTTGTACATAGAGCACTTTATGTTGGTGAAGACAGCACCATGTATGCAATATATATATATGGCTTACCCACAGCTGGGTTTTGACTTGTAATGTCACGGGCTTTCGAAGTCCTTCACCAAACCTTTGTGCCATGATGGTAAGTAGGTTTGAGTGTTGGCTTTTGAGTCTGAGGGCTACCAGTTTGAGCCTGGTCAGCTCCCACTTAGTGCAGCTATTGTGGTAATGCTCCACTCTTGACAAATATGTGAGAAGTACTGTGTCTGTTGAGATACTACATATATCTGACACTGATGAAGGCTTAAGCCGAAACACAAAAATAATTATTGAATTTCCCCTTACCTTTTACTGTTTTTTGTCTCGTGATACCAAGGACTTCGTAAGTCCTTCACCAAACCTTTGTGCCATGGTGGCAAGGAGGTTTGAGTGTAGGATTTTGGGTATGAGGATTGCTGGTTCGAGCCCAGTTGGCTCCCATTTAGTACAGCTATTGTGGTAATGCTCCACTGTTTTCTGTCCATTGAAATATCTATCTATATATATATATATTATATATATTTGTATATACATTATATATATATTTCAATGGACAGAAATCATATTTTATGGTTTTGCTTTTACAAGCTTGTTTGGTGAATTTCTTTTACACTCATTATGATTTGTTATTTACAATATTTTTGCATTTATATACTTACAATTGAGGCATGTGGAGTTTTGTAAATTGCACAGAAGTATGTTGTTTCTGTACCGGTGCGATGCGACAAGTTTTTCTTTTGTTTGGCATTGAAGGTTCGGACTGGCATGTGATAAAAAACTTTTCCTTGAGGCAGGGGAGGCACCTTTTGTTTGCACTACTGTAAGCAGGACTAGATGCAAGTGTTTGCCAGGAGATTGCTTAGTTAACGTTGCTGTCCATGAGTATCTAAAAGTGGTATTGAGTTCTGTTGAGTTTCTGTGTTTTTCATCCCTAAGTGACATAGTACGGTTGTGGTGTCTTGTTTTGAATTCATTCCTGGTGACTCTGATGTATGTTTCCTTAGTTTAATATCCTGGAGAAATGCCGTCGAAAATGGGTCAAAATAAATCCAGAAGAAAAACAAGAGACAGGTAACCTTTCTGTGTCTGGTTAACAATCTAAATCTTACATTCAAAATCCTCCTTATTTATACATAAATATTATCTTTACATAGA
>JANTCA010052905.1:0-17746 GCA_024741275.1 Chironex yamaguchii
AAGGACATTCAAAGTCCTTGGTATTACGAGACGAAACCCAGCGGTGGGTAAGGGGAAATTCATTAATTTTTTATATATATATATATATGTTTATATGTATATATGTATATATGTATATATAACATATTATATAGAAGACTCAAAAATACACTAATTCATTGACGTTTTGATTTTATCTTCATCAGAATACTTTTATGTATATATATAAAATCCAAAATCTACTTCTTTGACTTTTTTGTGTTTACTTTTATGACTATGTAATGAAATTACCACAAATATTCATGAACAAGTGATTGTTAATTTGCCTGAGGACTTTATTGCACTCTTGAATGATGTGAAAGTTAATTTTAAGGTAAAGGGAATTAATACGACTTGTGCTGTTATGAGCATACATCCTATGCATGAGTTATAGCATGATGGACCAGATCTACTGATTTATGACCCTTACACATGGTTCATTTGTAACAAAAATTCTAACAAAAGATGAAGTATTATGTGCACTTTCTATAGATTAAGGGCTCCTAAAAGCTATTCAGAATGGCATCTTAGTCCCTCTCTTGGCATGATTTTACTTTAAAGAGACAAATAAAACGAATTAAGTTTCCCAAATACTTTTGTTAAATTTACTGTATAGGTATTAGGTGGGCTCTTATGTATTTTATGTATTTCCTGGATGTGTGAAGATTCTGAATACTTTTAGAGTTTTTGTCAACAGCATCCTCTTCTTACTGTGTAATGGCCTCAGATTTTTTATTAAACAATAGCTAGAAAGGGTTAGTTTGCAATTTACTATGTGATGTAGCAAATGTTGCTATGAAGACACCTATTTCCCAGTTTTACTTTTGTTTTGTTCATTTGTTTTATTGTAGCAAGCAGTTCCAATGTCCTTGCCCCCCAAGAATAGTTCTCGATAAACTAGAAGAGTTGGGTTACAAAGTCATCAGCACATCTGGGGTTGGTCAGACCATCATCTGGACACTGCAAAAAGAATCACTCCGTAACCACGTAATGAACTGATACTAGCAAGTACTTTAGACTGTAGTTAATAGCTGTAATTTGTTTCCAACAACGAGAAAAACAGAAAACCCAGAATAAGACAAGTTTAAGTACATTATTCTTACATCAGTTATGTGTATCTCGATGGCTTAAGCATATAACAATCGATTGTATAACTAATGTTCTGTGTAAGCACGCATTTACCGCTTTTATGCCCTAATGAACCTCTTTCACTGCTCAGCATGTTGTATTCTAGTTTTCAAAGTTACATCTAACACTTGGTATTTGATAGCTTGTGGTAGCACTTATTATGTGTCTGTAGTCCCTTTATGGTACACAGTAAGCAATAGTCTATGTTTTGTATAGCTCATACAGAATGATTCCATAATTTGTAATTTTTTCTGGATAGTAACACACACAAAGTAGGTCCTTAAGTATCCACTAAGAAAAGCAAGAATAATGGTGTAAGTACATTCATGTTGTTACACAGGATGCTGACTTTTATGACAAGCACGTGATGATCTGTTAGTAAATCAAGAATACGTCTTTTGATGGCAAACGGATTGTTTGCTTCATTGGCAGTCCTTTTCCAAGGAGATCTGAAATTTTCTTTATGCTGTTTCTTTTTATGAAGTGAAGAAAGACGTCTTCTCTACATCCTGACAAGAACAAATTGATTTTGAAGGCCAGCAAGACTTAGTAGCTTACCATTTGTTGAGTACATCGTGTGTAATATTTCATCATCGTATCACAATTTTTATCACCGAAAACGTAACATATTAAATCATAAAATGACTACGAACCAGGTGGAGAAGATGGACGAAGAATTATTAATAGAATAACTCTTGTATTATCAAGAATTGAAGGACGTTGTCTAGTGCTCCTTACTAAAATGAAATGTTTACGCCCTAAACATTATTATATGTGACCAATCGAGACCAGGTTTTTTTCAAGTTTAAATTTGCGAAAACATAGAAAGCACCCTCCTCGTTCTCATTCTCAATTTATTCAAAGTGAAGATCTTTGGATGCCGGGTTAACAACCTGCCTTTTGATTTGTAAACAAATCTGTCTTTCCTCTACCTCTGGTCTATCGAGGTAAGAAAACCCATTGAGTTATTAGGGTGTCATACGTGCGGAACTCGATGACAAGGAGTACAGTGATGGAAATTAAAATACATAACAATACGTACTCTTGATCTGAAAGGATCCGTTTTATGAAACTACACTGAATTTACTAGTTAAAAGATCTGCAATGCAAATCTATCTGTTAGCCATCGCAATTTGATCAACAGATTGCCACCACTGTTTGTCGATGCATTCTATTTTTGTAAATGAGATTTCAATTGTGGTGTTTACATGTTTTGATTCCTTGTTTATTTAAATTTGATTTGATAGACGATGCTTAGTGTCACATTTAGGAAGGTTTGCATATAGCTAAATGTATTATCGTGCTTCTTACTGAATTGACCTCAGGTTTACCTCTTTCGTTAAGGAAAAGTTATGAAGGTAATCATTGAAGTTTCTGATAACATAGTCTGTGACAATTGAGTAATAAGACATAGTTTCCACTAATTGATCAGTTGAAGAGAATAAAAAAGCATTTATTTGAGGGTTTAGTGAAAGAATATATCCGAAGAAATTTCCCCGGTCGAGAACAGCATAGCGTCACAGATTTGTTTTGTAAAATTGCTGTGAAGTGAATTGATGTCATTTAAGCCTAAACTCTTGAAGTCTCGTTAAATAGCTTTCGTTTTGCTTTTATCAGCTACCATATCAAATACAGGGTATCTATGAAGCTCATTGCTAATCCGGTTAGATAACACACAGATGGGTTTGACAGTTATGCGTCATGGTGGGTAAGAATTTCTGTTGGAGATATAGATGATAAATGTTACTTGGTAATGACATTTTCACCTTCACGATAAGATATCAGGACTCGGAATTGCGTAAACCTAGGGGATACACCATAATTTTAATGTAAGAAATTTTTTTTTTCTTTAATAGATTGAGATTAGGTGGTTTTAATTTCAGCGTAGTGGTTATTTGTGATATAATTGGTATCATTTCATACTGTTTCTCGTTTTTCTTGTAGCAAAGTATTTTATCTTTAGGTGCAGTGTTTCTGTCAAAACAAGGAAGTGTAATGAACAAAAAGATTAAAAGAGTTCTTTTATTCCCCATCTTCTACAGTGTCCATGTAGATCAGTAAAAAGTTGGTTTGATTAGGGCTATGTAGTAGATCTACGCTGTCTTCTTCGTAAGTTTTGTCAGGATTGTACTGTGCTGTGTGTTTCCGAAGCAGAAAGTCTGCTTTGTAGAAATTTAAGGATCATCCTGTCCACCTTTGTATTCCCTTGGGTCTTCTTGGCTGGTGACTAGGGAGGGTGTATCTAATAATACAACCGGAGGTTGTTTTTTCTTCCAATGTAAGAATTTGTGCTAATGAAGTAGAGGAAATAGTTAAAAGTACATTGAGACACATGATATGTGAGTAGCCTCTGATCCATTTTTCTGATGAAAAAGTAAATTTGCGGAGATAAAAATATTAAATTGACATGAAGTAAGTTCAAGCCAGAAGCTGGCGAGTTTAATACGTCATGTTTGCAGGAAATATAGTTTATAGTGGATATCCTCTTTTGAATTCCTTTTTCTTTTTCGGGGGGAATCTTTAAGTACATGGTAGCATTGTAGAGGAAATTATTTCGATTTTGGGTGTACGTGGAAGTCTTTTTCCGCTTAATTTGCTGCCAGCAAGTAGGAAAAGAAAGGAGATAAAAAGAACTAGGATTGACAGCATTGGCAAAAACAAAGAACTTGATCCGGCTTATATTTCGAGAGATTACAGACAAGAATTGAAGAAGGAAGAATTGAATTGAACAAATGCCTCTGCTCGATAGTGTTGTATAGTACACACGTTAATACGCCATCCTCAAACTAATTTTAAGGCCTAGTTGTGTGGTAGGAGTTTTAAACCTGTAAAATTTGTGACAAGGAATAGATACCACGACATAGTGGGAGTGACTGAAAATTCATCTCTGTCAGCCAAGAAGAGACGGCATGCATCCGTGTATTCTATCTGGTAGAGTGAATTAGGATACAAAACAGTTTACCTCAATAATTAGTGCAAGGTCATTATCGTAGAAAAAACAATTCTTCGTGCCTGGCCAACGTGGCACCGGCGCGAGTGACCAGCGCGATAACAAAACTTGTCTTTGTCCTCCTCCCCTGTGGGGGTCACAGGCTAGACTGGTTGAGCTGGAAAGCCACAAAGGAAATGTCTGATTTCAAACCCGGGCGGACAGAGCTCGTGAGCGTTGTTACTACAGCAATAGTCCAGGGAAAGGAAAACCCAGACAGTAAACCGCCCTCCTCAGGTATAGACGTTGGGCGTGGGGCCAATCTCCTCACCCCGTTAAAGCCACATGATTTCAGAAACTAAGGCGTTACGCGTCACAAATGGGCACGATTTGGATAGGTAGCAGGTAACTGTAGAACACTCTTAGACATTCTTATGTTATTGATTGCAAAATACTGCTATCGTCAAATACTTGAGGATAATAACGTGATGTTGGAGTTGACGGTACAGAAGTGTAGAAGATCAAACGGCAACCAAAGGCTGTGATTTCTGAGGTCATGTCAAGGTGTAATGTTAAAATGTATTTAGTCACCAACAACGCAGAAAATATCACAAATTGCTTCATCTGCCTTGTGAAGTGTATGAGAAGACTATAAGCAAGCGTCATCCACTTTTCCATTCATTTCTTTACCAAGCTCCAAAAATTAAACCACTTATTATTGTCTGTTTGACGTGTAAATGCATATATATGGATGTAACGTTATTTTTCTCTGTAAATGTTTGCGCTACTTTTTTTATCGCAGCAAACAATATCAAAGTGATGATCCTCCTCGAGTTGTCATCGAGAAGATGGAAAAGCTTGGTTACTCAGTTGTCGCTACCTCAGGTGTTGGTCAGACCGTAATCTGGACTTTATATAAAGCCCTCAACACTCAAGAGAACTCATGTGATGTTTAATGGTAGCAAAATTGGTGGGAAAATAATGTGTCGACAGCATTTAAGTTGTCTTGCATTTATAATCAGGGTATTAGGACATTTACTCGAGATTTCACTATGTATATTGTATTGTAAAAATGCTAATTATGATAAGCGGAAGTATTTTTCCAATGTACGTTATCATTTTCAACCTAATTGGGATTCCAGGCTTTTGTGTATAATGTACTATAATCCTCGGCAAAGGCCTCACTGTTTTGTATGTTCACACAAATACTTTCGTTTGCATATTACTCATTTTTTAATATTCTTACAAATTTTGTATATCCTGTATAATACTCCTAGGAATAACATTTGTTTGCAAGTACAGTATATTTTTGCAGTTATTTCCTGTTAAATAACATAAAAACAATGAGACATAAATATCTAAGGATTAATAATGACATGGGCAGGTTGTTGCCTCGAGGGGAAAGTGTCCCTAACGATAACAAGTGCCAACCAGAGGGAGTTTGAATGGGTGTGTGCATAAATTCCTATAGTCAAGTTATCAAATAAAGAGCAATCAAAGTTCGAGTTGGTTTCGGGAAACACGCCGCTATACCTCTCGGAATGGTCACCTCGCTTCAGAAAACGCACTGTGACTACTGAACGGATTGCACCAAGTTGGTCACACCACTACATACTCATTGAAGGAAATCAAAAGACAACCATTTTAAGACTAGGGATATGCTCAATGTGCTTAAGGATTGTCTAATGTAAGACATTTTGAAACTACCGCAAATCTACAGTCAACTATAATGACTGTTCCTTATCTCATCCATATAATGAAAGATAAACTTATGGCGGGAAGTACGCCGGTGTTTCGACCGTCTATCTTTGGGCTTACGTCATACAAAGTGTACTGTTATAACTAAGTGGCGACCTCCCAAACAAATCTTGTGTTGCTGCATTTTGACCAGGAGGAGACTAAAGCTGGCATTTGAAGGCCAAGAAATCTCGTTATTTAACTGAACATCTGAATTACAACAGGAAAACTTAAAGAGTATTCATTTTATGTGCTACGTTTAGAAAACGTATCGTACGCAATTGTGCCTTTTACACATCTAACTGCAGGTTCGCACAATTCTAACGGTTTAGTAACGGCTGTAATAAATAAATTAGAATGAAAGTCAAGGCGGCTAGAAACTATAAAGAGGAAAAACGTGCATGCAGTAAAACAAAAACCAGACTATTCACATACTATTTTTAAGGAGTCCCAAGGAAGTCAGTGCGAGAGAATGTTTTCTTATTGGCGTCAGAGATGTTACGTATTTTTCAGAAAAAGATCAAAGAATTAAATAGCGCTAGACTGAAATCCTCTTTGCTGTGCTAGGTAATCTAGTTTTGGTGTAACGTTAGTGAAGAGAAAGTTCGAAGTCGAATAATGACAATTGATTTTTTAAAGTAAAAGTGCGTTGGTGATATCCATTTTAGAAGTAAGTAATCACTTTGCACGACCCACATGTCCACTTTCAAAACGATACCTAATTGATAAACATCGGACTGAATATTTCTTAGCTAACGAACAATGACGACCGTCAAACGTTTTAGCCTACTAGATATTGATTTGATCAAATTCAGGAGCAGTTACTGACATGCGCAAAGAAACATAGGTCGGGAAGGGTAGATAGACTCATAGATTGAGCACAAGTTGAGATACGTGAATGAATTATTTCATTTCTGTCTATCGAATAAAATAAAATTATGTACAGCGAAAACCGTGCCTCCTTGTTAATAATATGTTACTATCTTATGATTAGACACTTTCCAATTCCAAGTTGCCAAGTATATTACAACATAAAAGGTAAATCGAGGTTTTTCTCACCAGTACCTACGTACATGTAACCGTATTTCTTGGTACCAGGGACATGATAAAAGGTAAAACCAAGCCAGTGAAGACTTCTTAATACAACCAATGTTGATCCTCTTTCAAGCTGCAAACTCCAAGAGCCTAAATGCAAATACAGGTAACTTATAATCCCCTAAGTAATGAAGAAAACTATCTGATTATTAAGACTCAGTACCAGCCTGATAACAGTAGGCAGAGAAATTGGAGCAAAGCAGGTTTAGACAGAAGCAATAGAAATGATATACCTAAACCAAAGTTATTAGTATACAGAATCATTAACACATCAAAACATCACTACAAAATACATAAAAAACCCTGGTTACATTGGCAATCTCATTAAATTTAATAAATTAACTAGCAAATTTAATTTAGGTATCTTAAAGGTTCTGTTAATTTCTCTGGAAAAGAGTCCGATCAGAGAGTGATTCCAGTCTGCCAATTAAAATAGTCTATTTGAACGGAGTTGTCAATGTCCGCTTCTTTCAAAGTTTTCAGCATATGGCAACATTTCCATGAATTTAAACATTGAAGCACTGGATTTCATTTGGCAATAATTAGTTGAATAGCCTGAAGGTGTATATAAAATAAGTGTTGAAGATTTCAAGCTCGCTGCAAAGTAGAAAAAATATATTATCGCTTTCATAAGCAAGCTGTCTTACCTCCCCTTGGAATATCAACTTCAATAGGGTCAAGGAAGTCCAGAGCCTTGTCAAGATCAGCCTGAGTGAAGAAAGGATAAGTGTCATGTTAGGCAGAAGATGTGGATCCACTCAGTGCTTAGACCATTGTTCACAATAACAAAAAAGTGACATTAATATATTATTTAAAAGCCAAAGATCTCCTCAATAACTTGTGAACTTGTTTTCGATTACATCTGTTTCTGTTAAATGAATCCGGAAGCTATGCCTTCATGTTTTGGATTGGGTCTACTTAAATGTCATTTGTAATCATTTCAGTAACTCAGTGTTGCAGATTAAGAGTTTAAATTTCAGGCGGTAAAGCACAGTATTTTATATCAGGGGTATGTCAAACCAGCGTCATTCTAAGAGGCCCAACAGTACATATAAAGCTAAATTTTTGGCATAAAATTAATTTATCAGAATCAAATGTAAATTGACCCAGTTACTGTTAATGCCCGAGTGCATGAAAACGACCTTGTTAACACAGCAACGTTTTACACACGTCCTCGCATTCAGTAAAAAAACACCTAATTGCATTTGTAAATACTGACGTCTTAATGGTACCAGAAATTTTTCGGTCAAGAGTTGACTTTGATCAGACAAAAAAAACTTTGAAAACACAGATCAACTACTCTTGCTTCTTAGCAATTGGTATTCAAGAGTCCCCTGTTCGCATTTTGTGGTTCCTTCCAGACATTGGGCACTTGGATCAATCATTCAATGAAATTTTCTGTAAACTTTTATTCGGTAGGATTTTTCAATGCTTGAAGATTGGTTTACCTATATAAAAGCAAACTTATAACATGAACAATCTTTTGTGGTACAAAACTTGAAAATCGCCTTGAAAATTTGCGACATTGCGCTAAAATCATACTTACAAGCTTTTTTAGTCTGATACTCTTCAGAGTATGAAACGTCAGAAAGGAAAGTATATGTATATGGCAAACTATTTATACCAAACATGCAGCAAAACTAGCCAATCATAAACAAGAAAGGAAACAAAGACAGAGAAAATAAAGAAACAAAACATTATTGGAAGAGTCCAGGTGAAAAAACGAACTCTTTCTGCCTACAGAGTACCGGTTTTCTTGTTTTAACAAACTTATAGCAGTAAAAATATTTGAAACTTAGTGGTAGGGCACTTCCCCAGTTGCCTAATACCATGGGTTACCACTGCTCATTGTATACCATTGTGGAGTGTTGTGTGGTGCTCCTTGTTTTAGTACATTTGACTCAAGTCTTTATATAGTTTGTGTTGTTTCATATCCTTTGAATTTTAAGCATTATAATATTTTCTTGTCCAGCTATCACCCTCTCCTCACTCGTAATAGCATTTCCAGCCCTGTATCTTAAAAATATTTTTCTCATTGCTCATTTTTATTGACATGCTGACCTTGCCTTTCCCCCTGTTTTCTGACTACTTGGAGAATGAAATAAAACCTCGAAGACTCAATCCGACCAAAAATAGTATCTACAATGAGTCATTCCACAGCGAGTCACTTAATTAATAAGTCAGAAAATTAGCGAATGGAAAATTAATGCGATTCTTAGGACAATCTAAATTTGGTTGGATAAAATGTATGTGAAACAGAGATTACATACGATTTTGATAGTATGAAAATTATGTGAGTTAGGGGAAGCTATAAAAAGTAAAAACAGAGTTTTGCTACTTCTAATATATTTCAATGTATAATGTAACATATTTCTATTAAAATCAAACAAAAGGGGTAAAATCTAACACGGTAAAAATTTCAAGCGTCATTAGTTCCTAGCTGTCTTGTAACTATTCAAAATATTTTCGTAACCATCTTGTTTAAATGTCTGTAAATATCTGTCCTTCCTTCACTAAAATAATGTTCATGAAATTAACTTGTTATGAAATTACGCCGTTATTTAATTAAGGTAATTTGAATTTAGCACATCACAAAATTAACACAGATAAAAGGTAATCAACGTTTACTTTCGCAACTCAATAATGTCCTGCAATAAGATAGTTTTATAACATGGCTCTTGTTATTTTATTACAATCTTAAATGTAACAGTTTTTGAAATTACAGTGCGCAAAAGGCGGGCAATGAAATCAACAGACTGACAGGAAATTTATAAAACTTGTACAAAACGTAACTGTTGAACTGAAATGCCTACTCATAATAAACAGTAATTACAACACCATTGACACTGATGTAAGGTAAATATTGCATGCCCAAGGCTTTATCATAAATGTTTATCAAATACATAAAAATCTTGAGTAACACACACTCTTTCAGTTTTTAATTTTCAATAATAACTCTCCCTATACCTTTCCCTAACTATCCCATCTATAATACACCTACTTCTCTACAAAGTAAATAAAAAAATCCTGTCCGAAATACACCTGATTTTGCCTAACCTTGCTACTGGCTGCCTTGTAATTGTTATATTGTATTCTAAAGTATGTCTTAGTACTGCCTATATACTACCTTTTACAAGCCTTACATTCCTACATATACACTACAGCTTTACACCATATAGACTACAGAATATGATTGTTAAATAGTCTTAAAAGTTATATCTTCTTATGCAACTTCCCAGTCTTAACATCTTTTGTTACAACCTTTCTGACATGAGTTTACTAACTCCTTCTAGCTTTAACTAAAATTATCTTCAAGTAATCAATAGCACTGAAATAAACAGTGGCTGCACATGAAGAGATTTTTAGTTAATGATGACGATACTGATGACATGACGGTGATGTTATAGTAAATATTTAAAAACAAACATCAAGTCATAACAAGAATGGCTTGATAAGATTCTCTAAATGTCTTTTAATTGATAAAAAGATCAGAATATGGTACAAGATTTAAAATTACAACTCAGAGATCAGCTAGTCACAAATTGTTCAATAAGAAACCAGGCTTTCTATGAAAGCAAATATGTGCATCAAAAGTACAATGCTTGACACTGCCAGTAGATTTTTGTGAAATTGTTATCAGATCTAACATTTGAATGGTTGATATCTAACATGTAGCTAACCCCAAAAGCAGGGAAATTAAGTTCTGAGCCACATATTCCATGCCAGCATTTAAAAATTCCACAATTTTAAAAAAATCTGAGCCATTTTGTTACAAATACTCTGCAGAAAAGCTAAATGTCTAAAATATATTCTTGCACCTTAAATTTTAGAGAGAATAACCCTAAGTTTTCTAAACTAATAAAAAACCCAGGAGGTATATGAGGTACATGAAAGCATACAATGTTTTACAGAATTCAGTTGGCTTCACTACAAGCAGTAAGATTTATATTATTCATTACCAATTCACTGAGCCAAGCATATAATGCATAACCAACAGACAAGACCTAAACCTTCACAAAAACTACCATAAAAACCTGCATATAAGCTGCCCCTGCATATAGGCTGCACCCCTAATTTAAGACATCCAAAATCAAAAAAATATATTTTTGATTTTTTCCATTAAATCAAGTTCTGTACCATTTGACACTTGAAATTCAGATCTCAGGTAACCAAAATTGAACAGTAGTAAAATTGAACGAAGCTCAAATTTTATGTTGTTGCAAACTGGGCTGAAAATGTTAATGCACAAAGGAGACAATTCAGGGCATAAAAACTTGGACAAAAAGTTGGCTCTTTTAATGTGTATCTGATACTAACATTAACCAGCCAAATACTTTCAGAAAAGACAGACACTGATACTTGGCAAATGGATGAGTTTTTTTGTCACAGCATGCTTCATTAATCTCTCAAAAAGCCTTTACAGATACTAACCAAGAGGGTATCTCCTGTTGATCATTTTATTAAAATGACATCCCCAAACTAATGTATGAAAAAAACCTAAAATAATCATCTTTTGTAACAAAAGAGTAAGAGACAAAAATGTCTCCATGTGTAGCGGCCTTATATTGCCTTTGCATCTTAAAATTTCACAAAGTCAGTTTTACATTTCAGCATTTCAATTTTCTGCGCAGTTGCCAATACCACCCATAATCAGTAAATTTCTATTTAGCATCTTCTGTGTGTGCTTGCCCACATGTATTAGCAGGACTGCCCATCTGCCATTTATTTTGCTTTCTGTCTTTTATCATCCACAGCCAAACATGTTGTTTTAGAGTGTTTGATTAACTTTTTATTGCAATGAACATGTTACATGATAGAGCTTACTGGTAAATTTTACCCTAAGGAAAGGTACAATCCACACATAGGCCTCACAACTAATTTTACAAAACAAAGTTTGGAAAAAAGGTGCAACCTATATGTGGATTTTTACAGCATCACATTTTGTAGATTTAGGAATAAATTCACAACACTATCAAGCATACCTTTTGAAGTAATGTCTTGGATGGCAAGATAACTGGATCACGGAAGTGGAAGTATGATGAGAGCCTAGAAGCCTCTGAAGCTGTTAGACCTTGTATAAAGAGAAAGCAATTGTTGTAAGGGTTACAGAATTTAGAACACAAATACCTGCAATGACTGCTGATGGATCTGTGTCTAAAACAATGTATCAGTAATATCTGTGCACACATAGATCACACTTACAAACCTTTTCGTGTGCTTCATGTTACCCACATACATATTTTTGAACTAAAGTTCAAGTACCTTGCTCTAATCAATGGAGGTCTATATTAACAGTTCAAAGATTACCCTCAGGGGAGAATCCAGGATCTCTTACCATTTTCACTTGAGTAGACAATTTTTACAATGACTCACTAGAACAAGAACACAATAAACACTGGTCTGTGTCATAAAGTGTACATGGTAATAGTAATGTCAACAAAAGTCATGGTTGCATAAATTATTGAGGTGTATTCTCCTTTTATGTAAGTGTATTTGAGTTTTTAAAGTGGTCAATGACAGTGCACAATTTCAGAGATAAACCAATGAATTGGTGATAAACTCAAAATATTTTATCCAATTGTACGAGTTGAGATAGACAGGTTTTTTTCATTACCAGTGGAAACTTGTGAGAACAAATGACATGAGAAACACAATAAAGACACAGAACAAGCTTTTAGTGGAAAACTCAACAGTGTCTCACTATTTGTAATAATTCTGTCAAGTGAAGCAAAGTACAATAATCTTTCCAAGCCTTACAATGTTAATTTTTTTCCTATAGTATGCCTATAGTAAAGGCACCTAGAGCTTTAGAATACTTAATGTTCTCATTTTTTAGAGCATTTATGTCACTTTTCAGGGTTAGTGCAGGCATGGATACAAAGTGGGGCGGACAGGGCTTGAACCCATGCAAATTTTCAATGAATTTTTTATCGTGTTTAATTAGGAAGTGAAAGAAGCTCTTTGTAATATTATAAGTTTAAAGCCAATATTGAGCATCTCATTTAAAAAATTTTGCTCAAAAATCATGCAAACTATTCATCTACTATAAAAAAATTTAAATCTTGGCTCCAACATTATTTCGCATAACTATTGTGCTTGTCCCAATCACCAATGCACTAATTTCAATGTTTTTCGGTCTGCTTGTCAGAATTGGTCTGCACTTTACCCTCTCTACTTTTTAAGCTTACTTTATTTGGCAGGAGCCCCATTCCAGTTTAAAAACCTCGAGGTGAACCAATCGGCTTTCATTTTCTAGGAGAAATTTTCTGGCAGGAGCCCCAGACATATTTAAAAAATTGCAGCAAACCAATCATTGATGCAGCTAAACAGGGCTTAAAAATGGTGGGAGCCCCATAATTTTCATGAGGCGATGAACAGTGATCTCAAAACCTGTTCTTTGTTTTTTCTTGGGCTTGGCCTGTTACATCATATTAGTTTGGCATGGTCGTTATCCTGTCTTCTTGATGCCAGAAAATTTAAGATGTCCATGCAAGAGGATAGAAGGTGGGCAAGGGGGTGAGGGGGAAATGCCCCTTACCACTCCTCGAGAGGGGCACAAGGGCATGTGGAGTGCCCATTTTGAATTATTATGACTTTTGCTTTACAAAAAGTTGCATTGAGATCAGCAATCATCATTACTGTTAAATTGAAAATGACTGATCAGATACAGCACAGCACTTACTTTTTTGGTCTTAAAGTAGACAGAAATGGTTTTACCCAATCGAAAGAAATACTGTTATAACTGGATAGATATTATTTTTTGTTATTTCGTATTTGAAGCTATATAGTAGAAGCCTTTCCTGAAAATGAAGAAGCTCTGCATGAGGCAATACCACAGTTAATAGAATTTTAAGAAACTGTTTGCCTTTTCAATTCAACATTCTATCTTATTTGTTTGTTTTTAAATGCTTATAGTCAAAATCTCCAGAAATAGCAGTATTTTAGAGTGATGAAAATATTATACCCACTCCATGTTGATAATGGGACATTAGTACTCGGTTTGTAATACTCTGGTTGGTTCGTTGTTCGATGATTGATGCCAACAATGAACCAAATGTATCCATGGCCATTAAAGCCTGGGTATTCCAAGGAACTGGGCATTCTGTACATGCCAGTGAATATAAAATAAATTTATAACCCTCCTATAATAAGAAGGGAATTCTACAACATGTTTTGTTCCAAATCAATGATTAATAGAAAATACAAGGGCGTTTTCTAGTAATGTGAAGGGCATGGCAATGTAAAGCTTCCTGGGGACCATGCCCCCAAAGCCCCAATTTTAAGCACCCTCTTCAACTATCCTTGTGCCTGTAGTGTATCGGAAAGATAAGTTTCTTTGCACAGGACACATAACAGTAAAGCTGCTTATTAGGTTAATATTTGTCTTTAGTGTTTGAAAATTCTAGACAATAGCATAACCACTGTAAGAATCAAGAATTATGAGAGTATCAGGATAACTAGGGTAAAAGCAAAGTTTACTTTTTAAATATTAGATTTCTTCTGTCTGTATTGTATTATCTATTGAAAAGTCCATGGTCTTTGGACCAATAAACACCCTTAATCCAGATAGATGAAGGCAAAACGGGTTTATACAAAGAAAAGTTCAGAAAAGTCAACTTATAAGAAATAGCCACCTCAGCCTAAGATCTTTTAACCAATTTTGCTAAGGGCCTTAGCTCAGTAGGCAAGTTATCAGGGTTTCAGTTATAAGGATTTTAGTTTCAAATCATGAAGTTGTAACTTCAGAACTTGTAATCAAAATGTGCCATGCCTTAAATCAAGATCAATCTTGTGCCAAACTGAGTTTCTATTAGGTGCAATACGTGTAATACAAGTTAGTGTCTCGGAGAAGTGACATTTGGGAGCAAGAAAGACTTACAATCAAATGTAGATAGATCCAAAAATTTTAGAAATGCACTTATTGCTTTTTAATTGCTTTTTTTAAAAAAATACTATCAAAAATTGAAAGTAGCAATATACCCTGGAAAGACCTGTTTTCATGAACATCTCCAGATGCATTGCGTATATAAGCTCCTCTCGGTATTACAGCTGCATCCTGATCGATGCCAGCAATAACTGTAGCAAGTCGATCCTCCTCTTTGACAAGAATCTAGTACAAACAGAAAATATAAAGGCATTATAACCATTTGCAAATATCAACATTCATAGATCTATGAAATACTACAATGCTGTTAAATACTTTAAGAAATATTTCTTATGAGTTAACAGCAAGCAATATTGCACTAGGTATAAAAATTTAAAGGTATTAATAACTGACCAGTATTAGCCCTTAGGAGGCCAATATTGCAACATACTTAAAGTACTGTTTATAGCACCAAGTATTAAAACAATAACCCATACACCTATTTGTTGAAACATACCAGTAACTTGTTATCCAGACAGAGGTTGTTCAAATGTCACTTTTAATATCTTACTCACCTTAAATTTTGGGCACCATATATTTTCACTCCCATTATTTTTCATCCCATTAATTTTCAAGCAGCTATTATGTGTTGCTTCCCATTAAATTTTGCGCAGGCCAAATCAATACTTTTTCTTTTTACAATTTTAGCATAATGCTATCTGCATGAGTCTTATGGAGTTAAAAATAGACTATACGTTCATTCGAAACTCTCCAGCACTGATTGAAATGAACAAAATACTCAATTACCCTGAGGGTCTCACCTGATGGGAATATGTTAACCCAGGAATCTAACCTTCCTGATAACCCTTCACTAAAGGGGGCAGGGGGATTGGGGTGGTAGCAACCACCATTGGAGTTCGAAATGGTCTTTCAAACTGAAATTTTAGCCACATGTTTAAAGATGAAATGAAAAATGAAACATAAAACATGCAATTTCAAGTTCATACCTCATGGGTTGTTACAAATGGCCAAAATTGCTCGAAAATGGCCAAAATGTTGAAAATCTGGACCAGACATTGGAACTTAACGAAACCCAGGGAATATCACGAGTATGATAATTAAAAAGTGTTTGCCAAGTTTCAATTAACTAGAAATAAAAAACTAGAAACTAGAAATGACCATTTTATTAGGAAAATGATGACTTTAGACAAAGAAAATGATGGGAATGAAAAAGACATAGAAGTTTTAAGTAGTGACGAAAATGATGGAATAATTATCATTGACGATGATTAGGGGTTGTTGGTCAAGTATTTTATCAAATTACCTTAATGAAAAACAGATCTAAAATGTGCATTAATTATTTCTTTATCTTATTTTATTTCTGTAGATTGAATAAAGGGGTGGGGCACATTCATTTGAAAATTGAATCAGATGCTTCTTGTTAAGACACTCTGTTTATTGTTTAGGGAAGGGTCAAAATTAACTGGAATCCTGGCCAAGTCTATCAAGAAGTAGGGAAAGATCTTTTTGATGGTAAAAAATGGGTATGGTGAGGGGAGGGATGAAGGGGAAGAAAGGAGGGGGGCTAGAACATTTTTTGAAAACAACTTGAAAATTGCATAATCAAGGCATTTCCTAAAAAAGCAAAAAATCACTCCCATTAATTTTCACACACCCTCAAATGACCTATTTTTTGCTCCCATGAATTTTCGTGCATTTCTGTGTGAAAATTAATGGGACGTAAAATTTAAGGTGAGCAAGGTAATGTGATTTTCTGAATAGTAATTTCAAATGTCTTTGTTGTTCAATATATTAGTTGTAAGTAGAATATCACTAGCAATGTATTACTTACAATATTGGGTTCCAAATCCTCTTCTCTTTCAGAGTCTAGAGGTTCCTGTACTTTTTCACTATATTCAAATTCATGTGAAGGGTCTCCTGTAAATCTTCCTTTTATCATGGCACACTTCTTTTGAATATCAAAGTCTGGCATCTGTAAAATTCCCCACTTGATACAATCCAGACTATCAAGTAAAACAAATAAAAAGAGAATAAAGCCAAGAAGTATGTGTAGGTTACATTACCCTTTCTACACCTTCCAGAAAAAATAACATGGAAACCAGATCACAGCATAACATCCATTTATGCATGATAATCAATTATGGACATGCACCTCAAACACAAAACTTTTACATTTACAAGTTCATATGTCAAGAAAAGTTTTTTAGAATATTGCAATTTTGTCTTTAATGCTCCCCCGCCTAATGCCATTACCAGTCTGGCAGGGGTCTGTGCATTGTCTAAGGTCTTATCTCACTTGCAATCTCAAATACATGTAATGGGTATAGTTAAAATTACCAAACTCTACAATGGAATAGGCCCTTATATTTGTATCATGTTAAACATCCTTTATGTCTTATCCTGTTATGCAAGCAAAACCCAAACAAGCAAGCTTGAAGTTAAAGGGTAAACATACCACCACCTTATAAACTTGTTGCTTCATTTGATAGAATTCGGTTTCAAATAAAAAAACTTTTTACATGGCTGCTTTTAAGTTTAATTGCGCTTAAAAATCCAATCATAACAAACTGGGGTATATAGGAGCCGTTACATTCTACCTGTTAGACACTGTTCATAGCATACAATACGTTAATGCTGCTGAAGTTGGTAGATATTACTCAAGTAGCCTGTCATGCATATGTACAGTCTTGTAGTAAGACACTACCGGCACTACATATAATATAGTGATATGACCAGAGTCAACAGGGTATTGTGGATAAAAAATAATCAGAAAGCCATACTGTTTTAACTTATCATGTTTCTATCCGAGAAACAAAGATATCCAATAAATGCTATTCTAGACTACTGTTTCCTGTGTTCTACGCTGGATCTATGATAGCATGTCCCAAGTGAAAAATGAATTTTCTTAGAACTGCATGAAATATATCACAAAAGATAGATCTCAGCAAAAGGAT
>JANTCA010052927.1:0-17744 GCA_024741275.1 Chironex yamaguchii
GTTTCTATGCAGATAAAAACATTACCTAGCCAAGGAAGTTTTAGGTATACAGGACATTTTTGAGGCCCAAAAGACTTCAGTTTCAAAATCAGTTATCGTTTCTCGAAGAATTCTAGAAACAACATCCTCTGGATACCGGTTTTCCCAGAGAATAGATTTTATTTTCCCTAGCTCCGAAATTAATTTAGATTTTGAGTAGATACAAAGTGCTCTATGACCAAGTGTTCTGATGAGGTTGATTTTCCTATTTTTTGGACAAAAAGAATCCCAATGAATGTGCTGACCAGTAAACGTAGCTTTTCGGTAAACTGTTGTTAGCAAATTAGGTAATAAACAGTCTAGTTCTTTTTCAACTGTAAATTTGAGAGCTGGATGTAACTGGTTAAGTTTTTGGAAAAACCTGACGCATTCCAGCTCTGTTTTAAAGATGGCAAAGGTGTCATCAACATACCGAAAATAACATCTATACAAGTAACATCTATTTCATGCATTTGCTATTTGTATTTTGCTCTAATCTTACAGTACAATTATAAATGTTTAAAATGAAAACATACAGAAGTAGTAATACACCGTATGTAAATTAGCATTACTTTTAATTTGAGAGAATAAAATAATAACTTTTCACTTGCTTATGGTATACGTCTACTCAAATCTGCCCTAGTTGTTGGCTTGCAATACAGAAAAAGTCTGTTATTGGAATTTCACAGTGTGCCAAAACACAAAGAAGAATAACAGCTCCATAAATTCAAGGATGGAATCCATACCACAGGAGATTTTACTTGAATACTAATTACGTAAATGTGACTTGATACCAAAGTCCTACATAATAAGCTTTACAACATGTAACAAAAAACAGCCATATTTTGTGATCAGCAAACCCACTTATTGATACACTATAAACTGTTAAGAACCCGAATGGTACATGTCAAAATGATGGCTCTAAACGAGTGTCAATTTTACAACCATGCCAAGTAGTTGAATAAGTATCTGAGTTCTGTATAGGAACATAACTGTATCATCTATTTAAAGATTTCCCACTTCTGGCATTCATGTTCAAAGTTCATGCCATGACTTTTCTCCTCTTGGTTACTGTCTTTCTTGAGTGTATATCTATTTTATCTTTGTCTTGAAATAGAACTCTTCCTATTGTCTAGCACTCTTCTCTACCTCAGCCAAACATTCCCTAACTAATGCCCTTGCATGCATAATTCCTGTGAAAAAAATTCAAAACAATAAATTAAGATCTTGTGTTCATTAACTGAGCTATAATTTCAATATTACAAAATGAGTAAACCCTTACATAAACTTGCAATGGCTGTGATATGGAAAAGACTCGTTTCATTTTATACACCAGTTCACAGATTAAATCGGCTTAAGTTTGCACTGTTGTTTGCAGTTTTTTCTGTGTGTAAAATGTAAACAAATGAATATCCATACCCTTCCATTTCTAAGGAATGAGGGGTTAAAAGTACCCCCTAAACATGTCTGAAAGTGCAACAGGAATTTTCCGAATTTCGATAAGACCATGTTTGTGGTCATGATCACTAGGAATGGCAAACTTGTACTCAGTAGAATAGCCACACTAAGTTTTTCAGTCTCTGAGGGTTGAGGAAACCTATTTTCTCAAAAAAGGACTGGGTAAATTTATACAATAAAACACATAAGAATGAAATATTAATAACCTAACCCTGAATGCATCAGTCTATCCTGCTTGGTCTAAAAGAACATGAATATACAAAACGAAAACAAAAATGGACCCATAGGATACACAGCCAATTGGAAACTTCTAGATCTTCAATTTAATGACCATAATTAGATTAACTCATTCATGCCCAATCAATCTGCACACCAAAACTGCCCAATGCCACTCAACTCAAGATGTAAACAATACCCCTCCAATGCCCAGAACAAAATGACAGAGAAACAACAAAGTTAGTGCTTAAAAATCCAGTATCATTACATCACAATGGGCACTAAAACAAGCCACTCCAAATAATGACTGTAGGCATTTCGGGCATGTGTTTTGTTATGACAACTACAGTCACTATGGGCATTGAAGCCTTGGCACCCTGTGATGACTATAGTAGCTCTGGGTATAAATGACTCAACTGAAAATAATATTTCATTTATGCTCAAGTATTATGTTTTAAATAATGAATCACCAATGCCATTTTTTTGCTGGTCACTTCAACATAGAATACAAATTTATCACAATTTGTAAAGCAATGTTATAATCAACTTTATGTTATTCATTGGCCAAGTTTTAGAAAAATTTTCTTAAAACAATTGGTTAAAAACTAATAAAAATTGTTCCTAATGCCAAGATGTAACCTGGCCTACTTGACGTGGGATTAGGCTTCCATGCTGTTACTATGTATTGACAGAATTGACTTAGTTCATTGACATATTTCACATAATCCTTTCTAACACAGTAGTACACCAAGCTTGATGGATCCCCTTACTCTTGCCCAAGGACCTATTTCATCGTGAGTTTTTGACAAATAGGACTTCCTGTCCTTGGGCTTATAGTGGGGCATGCTAGTATTAGGTTGGGGAAACAATTTTCTGAGTTACATTCGGGTGAGCACTCGCCTGGTCAGGACTGGGGTTTGTAATTGCAAACAATCTAAATGAGTTGCTGGATGGACACCTACCCTATGAAATCACCATTTAACACTAAGCCTTTGAAACTGAATTTTGGTCACAGAGTGTAACATTGTGGTCTGTCTGGGAGAAAAGAATGTTTCCAGTAACCCCCATCTTTATTTCATATCTCCTCCCATCCTACTTTAGGCGATGGGTTGGATCAATTTAACAAACGAAATCAAATAAGTTGTAATTGGTCATGAGGATATAGGATAGGGGTACTGACAGAAGCAACAGTTTGCATTAAAACCATTGTGTTCTGACTTTGATTGAACCATAGTAGTCATTGTACTATTCTCTAAGACATATCTCTGGCGTTCCTTTGATTGAGGTATACTTGAGTCAAATAGAAAAAACTGCCATCAACAAAAGTGTGATAATTTGCACATGAACTACCTAAAAATGGAGAAACAAACATTGTTATCAATTAGGCCTCAAGCCACTAACTAGTCTTGCATCATGACATCATCATCACCTGGATATGGCACATTATCATCAGAACCAAGGAATCCCCATCACAATCAATGGGAAATGTCATAGACTATGACAAATTGGTAGTATAATTTATATACTAAAATTCATTTGTGATATTTCTAATACAATTATAATAATTGAAATTAAATTTGGACAGCAATATTGACAAAAAATTACCTTTCTTTAGTCGCTCTTGTGCCATTTTACTACCAGCATAAGTAGGTTTTATCTCCCTACCTAAGTCTTCGATGACATTAAGGAGTTCTCCATACTTACTCTGATATGACTGTGTCGGTGAATAACTATATGATCCTGAAAAAGAAAAGGTAAAAGAACTGCGAAACATGGCGCATACATCCTCATTAAGATCAGCACAACAACTAATTGTCAAAAAATGGAGATGAGATACCCATGATTGTAAATATACTGGCATTTACTCAAGTCATTTTGCCTGGAAGTATATACAACTGGAAATGCAGCAGACAATAAAGCTTAATGACAGTAATTTCGTAAAACAGGTTTTGTTGTATCACCGAATACAATTCTATGATCAACAAATAGCATTTCTTTCTCTGACGTTATCAGAAGTGATCTTGTGGCATTGGTAGCATCAAGTTCTTGTTGCTTGCTCCGTTGGTGAGCATGATCATCCATTACATATACCATAAATAACGCATACCCAGTCTTTACTTTTCATTTCAAACGCAGTGTGATATTCTGATGTTCACATCCGTAATTCTAAGCTTCGTTTAGGGCTATATTCTTGATGACAAAATTATTCTCTAGCCCTTTTCTTGGTCTAGACAGATTCTAACGAAACAAGTGCTTCAAATTTAATAAAAGACATGGGGGACATACAATTATGCCTAAGCTTAGCTCCCAAAATGTACATGGAACAAAGTTTAAATTAGTCCATTGCCATTGGTTATCGTGCTTCTCCTATGACCGAGTCTGATCTATCAACCCTTACCTTGCCCTTGCAGTTGTTTAGCTCCCGTCGAGTGTCCAGTGGGTGTCTGTGGTGTTGTTGCCTGAGCTTGCGGTTGGCTTGGTGCTGACTTTGTTATAGTTTGTGGTTGTGTTGTTACAGCACTTGAAACTGATCCCGTGGTGGTTGTACTGGATCCTGATAGCGGCTGTGGTCTATGGCTTATATTAGGAACATGTACTGTCACTGCTGCAGACGATGCATGATATGCAGTTGTGACAGGAGTAGACAGAGAAACAGATGTCGTTGGCTGGTGGACACTCACTGGGACAGAATTCTCCATTGCTTTTATTTCAAATGCTTAGGGATAACCGATATAACAGTATAATTAGGTACAATATGTGCCTAGGGTAATGGCTTGTTATCAAATAATGCATAGATTCTTTTAAAAGCACAACACGAAAAAGAGGCCAATGATATTAAATGTGAAAGGGAGGCATCACTTTTTACAACAAAATTGCCTCTTAGAGAATTTTGAGTCTATTTTGGACGAGGCGGAATTTTTCGCTCAAAACTAAAAAATTTCGAGAGAAACTCTAAGAGGGAAAAATGGAAGCAGGATCCACTAACGTTTAATTTCGCGCGAAAAATGTTTAAATAACTGCTCGCAACAATATCAATATGGATTAGTAGAATTTATGAAGAAAGAAAGCAAAAGGGTAATTTTTGCTTGTTAGGGAACTTAAACTGTTTGATCATTTATTTAGATAGTCCAGTATGAGTCCATATCTTTGTAGAAGTCGCTCTCTTGTTCGTAGTCCTTTACTTCACAAAGCAAAAAATACTAACTCGCTTGAAAGGCTCTCCTTGACATTAAAATATCTAGCCTTAAGTGAAGCATAGCTATGAGCTATACTTGAGCATGATACAAGTAAGAGCAAAAAGAGTCTGAACTATCAAATTCCTCATTTGCCACTATACCTAGTTCCTGTAAAAGAGCGCTAAAGTAGATTCCTGCTAAGCCAAGCTTATGTTGTAGATCATTATGTTGCTGAAAGCCATTAAAGTCCGAGTTTTTGAAAACTTTTCAAGCGTTAAGGAACAGTTTGAGCGGAACTTAGCAGGAAGATGGACAAGTTTAAACTTTTCTGTAAATAAACTCCGGTTTTGAGTGTTTTGAGTTGCGCATGCCAAGAAAAAAGTTTGACTGGGAAAATGGGGTACGAGCGGAAACATTCGCCCAGTGGAAAATTGGTCTTACACTAGTTTTTTTGCTGTGTTGTGCTCGGGTGAAAATGATACAACACTTGCGCGGTGAGAAATTACCTTTGGCCCACTGACATAATCGTTTTAAAAGCCGTTTTGTCGTAGAGAGCTTGAAAATGACCTTGGAAATTTGCAAAACCCTAATCAAAGTATTTTTTCAGCTGACCTTTTTCGTCAAAGTATAAATAGTACTTGAGTATAAATTATCAGGAAGGTAAGTATAAGTATATGGCTACCTTTTTGTAAGAAACATTGATCGAAACTAGCTAATCAGAAAGAATAAAGAAAAAACCCCAAAATGACAAAACGAAATCCAGAATAGCATGATTGGAAGAGACCTAGTAAAAAAACGAACTACTTCGCCTATGGAGTCTTGGTTTTTTGTTTTGATGTTTTCAGACTCCAATACACTTAGATGGATAGTACGATTTTTCAATACCAAGTATCCACAAATTATCATCCTAATACATTTTCATGCATTCTGAATTATAGAGAAACGCTTGGCTCAGACCTGAGGACAACAAACGATAATAGACGAAAATTTTTAAGCGATAAGGATTCTTGACAAGCGCTAACACTTTGTTAGCTGTTGTCACAAGTCGTTCAAAATGAAACAAAAGCCAACGATATTAAAAAGAAACCATCGCTCCTACAAAAATCGTTTTAAACGACATTTGTGTGTGGAGAAAAATTACAGCAAAGCGTAGTAAAAATGTTCGTTCCTTGTTGACAGGAATCTAAATCTTTCTGAAGTCATTCAAAAGTATCTGAAAAAGTACTCACGATGCCCAATTCTCAGTGTTTAGTGGTAGAGTTTTCTGGATTTCAAACTTTAGAAGTATGAAAGTTTTCACCTCATTGTGGAAAGATTTTGGTCCTCTTCTTAGTAAAGGTAAAAGCAGCAATAGCAGAACATCATAATAAATAGAACATTTAAAGGATAAGAATGACAATAAAAGGTATAATGCGAATAACATGCTACACATGAGGTGCGATAGTGCTCTTTGGTCCGATGTCGTATCTTTAACACTGTAGTCCAGAAAATACGTGCAGGGTTAATAAAGTTCCTTAATAGCGAGTAAAGAGTATAATTGAACTAGATTGACAACTTCCACAATTAGGCTGTGATATACAAATTCCCGTAGTATTTCCTCTAACAAACAAATCTCTTTAGAGCTTGAGATATTTCTCTGAGCCTATCTTCCATCAAAGCTTAATTATATGCATCTTAAACCAAATTAATCAAATTACTGGAAATCAACTGCTTATATAGGTTTGAGAGGTCCACCGAAAAGCCAGTACAACTCTCCAGAACAGTATAAAATGCTATAAAACACATTAGAACATTCTAGAAGCTTTTAAAACAAAATAGAATCAAATGGAACTTTCTAGAAGCTTCATGTAAATATTGCATTAGTGTTGTTCCTGCAGCACAGGGAAGGTTTCTAGAAGATTCTAACTATATATATCACTTTCTAGAATACTCTAGACGTACATTTTCTGAAGGTTCTAGACATCCATAACAATGTTCCTCCATGATTCTTTGTTCTGCGCCATCGGATAGATTCCTACAATTTTCCTCAGCTGCTTCCCTTCTGAGAATTAGTCAAAATACAAAGTGTAGTTATGTTTAAAATCATTTGGAAAGAAACATGCATATCTAAATACGAAACTGAACGCAAAACGTCATGGTCAAAAACTTATATTTTTGATTTCTAAAGAGACATCAACATAACGAAAATTAACGGATGATTTGTTGTTATAATCTATCAAATTCAACTCCTCGTGAAAGACAACAAAAGTATTAGCATAAGCTGGATCCAGTGGGGGGGAGGGGGGCTAGCCATTGTCACACCGTTCTCTGAAAGTTCTCATCTTGTTAACCTGAATAGTTAAAACTTCAAGACATTGATAATAAAACTTATCGTGAACGTTAAGTTAAGAAAAAATGCCTATGTATTGGCAAAAATTTGTAAGTCTACGGCAATAGGCTTCTTTGTGATTATCAGCTCTGCCAATTAACAGATCTATGGTATATCATAGGAGTAGCATGTATAAATATTTATAATTTCAAAATCACTCTTTGCAAATTAGGTAAGGCACGTTTGGTGCTGTGAAAGCAGAAATTTTCACCATGATGCCAAAATTACTAATATTAGGAAACAGTCCATGTTCCAGGAAACCAATTAAGCAAAATTAGAGACAAATTGGCCCCATTCTCGCCCTCCCTTCCCCTGCTTGGGCATGGAAATTTATGTCTTGCCGAGTGAAGCTCTGCTAGAGCAGGGGCTGTTCAAACGGCGCATGCTCACCATTTAAAAGAATGTTTACATGTGAAACAGAAGAACATGATGGCAGGCAGGACCATGTCATCTGGCGGGGTTGCAATGAGAAATGCAAATCGACGTTTAGATACTAACGACAGAAGTATGAAACGTATTATTACACCATAACAATTCTCTAGTCAACCTTGAAAGATGGCTACTATGCTGATTGCAACTGCATTTGTAACTGCACTTGTGCTAATAGCCGTGTTTAGGTAAGTGGGTCACAGCTGACTATCACTACGTAATGCTCGTAAAAAACCTTCTTGCAAATGATGATTGCGTGGTAGACATTGTTGTGTTAGGACTCCTGTTGTTAGGTGGATAATTGTAATTTGACAGTGAGGATTAATTTGGTTGTACTATGATAACTGTTAATATCGACCATAAACCTGATTTTGAAGTATGCAAACGGTTAAGACAGTTGCCCTCTTTTCATTTTTTGCATTTAAAGAATTATTCATTTGCAAAACACTATTTAGATAACGCTATTCCAGAATATAGAGAATGTTCCTGGAATATGTTTTCCACGGCGGCTTGGTATCCGTCTTTGCCACGTGGCCAGGGTTTTCAACAACAATTGCTCTTCTAGCGGTGACGGTGCTGCAATACAGCATCAACTTAACATTTTTAAGAAAACCATTTCCAGGGTAGAGTATGACAAGACTATTCAAATGAACAATACGATTGGCGGAATCATATACCACCGACTTTAAATGGAATGACATTTTATTGGTGAAAAATCACAGTCAAGTCATTCTTATACTGATGTAAACAAATTCACTATGTGAAACTGTATTTTGAGTCATGCTTACCATATGCTGTGGCTTTACCAAAAGTGAGATCGATTTTGTACTCATCGTAAAGTGCTTTGATAGACATGTATTTTTTCCTTGCATCTTCATTTGAAAAGACTTAATAATTATGGTTGGATGGCTAATGTACCCACTAACGTTTGGCCATGAGAACCAATAGTTGTGTACTATTCATGTCGATAGCATGGAGCCACCATTTGCAACCTCCTATTTCTAACCACTGGACATTGTTAAGGAGCAAATTGTTTAGGGTAGCAACGACGTGGAAACTGCAGCAGGTGAAGGCCTGCACTTGCATACCTTATGGACTACTCCTCAAAGGCATGGGATTGAATCTAGACCAGATGGAATGGTAATAAACAACCAAGAGATCTGGTGGGGTTTTGCTCATGGTTCAAACATGCTCCTCCTCCTCCTCTTGTGATGATTTTTAATCACACAGAGGTGTTTTGAGCAGTTGCTGGTAAATAATACCTTTTCAATGTGATGCATCAGTTAGTTATGAGTTGATAACAAAGAGAAAACCAGCAGTTGGTTCTCTGCACTTAAGAGGAACTCCTCTGGTCAATGGTGATGTTGTTAAATCACATATTTTCATCCTCTATTACTCCTAGTAGCATGAATCACAGAAAGCTTGCAGGAAATATCTTATAAATGGGAGGCCATATGAAAAACTAATAGCCAATGTAGATTATTCACCCCATAATTGAGCTTAAAGTAATTGTGCAAAAATTGAAAAAAGTTCTGGAAGTCCAGAGAAAAATTTGCAAAAATTGAAGTTAAAAAATTTAGGAATAAAGGAAAAACTTTTTGAGTTGCAATAGTTCTTTATTGAATGGGCCATAGAACATTAAAATCAGTCTAGTATTGTTGCAAACATTTAGCATTACACATACAAACAAACAAACAAACAAACAAGGTGGCAAACCTATAGAAACTGTATTCAACTCACCTCACTTCTAATTGCTCATTAACTGAGAAATAGCTTACTGCAAAAAATACAGCAGTACTATTTATGTACATGACAGGAAGTCTATGTAACCTCCATCGGATTATGTACAATGTTCATGTAAGAACCACAGAAAGCAAAACTGGATTACCTACTAAATTCAGAAAAGGAAGATAAGTGTTACCTATCTTGACTCTAAAATGCATTTTTAATATCACAGAGTGAGAAGATAACTTTAGATTCTTTCTTGTAAGAAACTAATATCTGAAGCTTTCACTCTTACTAAATTGCCTTGACGTAGATGTGACTCTGAAATTTACTTATGTGTATCTTTATCATAACATTGCAATGAAATTACCAAAACTACTGATAGATCTGGGGAGCTATTTCCCATTGGCAAAGGTTTTCCACATATTTGGTAAGACCAAGATGAAAATCTTTCTTCTGTTTGATGACTTTGTTTTGATGAGACACCTCCCCAAACTGATTGACTTTGTTAATTACAGCTTATATATAGAGCTACATGTCAATATTTACATGATATTTATACTTCCAGCCAAAACAAGGCTAATACTATTACATCAGCCACAACCTGGTTCAGGGTCTAAGGTAACTGAAGAGGGAGAAAGTTAAGAAATTTGTCTGTCACTTAAGACTGTACTAGACTAGAAAGAGAAAGTTGAACATGCATAAAACAACCAATGCAAATAAAGTGGTAGTCATGGAAGAATGAAATGACTAGAGATTCTATTGATGGTTGCCTAAGACCTGTATCTCCATTACTAAAGACCAGAAGAGTACTTTTTTGTTGTTCTTGTTGATCCATAGCTGCACTCATTGACTAATTGTGCTCTTCCAGTGTTCTCTATTCTTGGCAGCTGCTTTCATCAGTGCACATGTTAGTCCCAACCATTCCTTTGGATCATTCAGTCATTTTCTCTGGGCTCCTCGTGTAGTCTTACTCCTTGGATCTTCCGTTTGATATCAACATTTTCTAAGGTGTTCCCTCTTGGTAGCCATACTACTTGAGCTTTCTTTTCTTGATATTGTCTATAAGCATTTCGTGATATTGATCTTGTCATAACTGCTCGTTTATTAAGCCTATTACATATTCATTGGTTCTTCTTTCTTTCAATGTTATTCCTAGTATCCGTCTGTAATATTTGATATCAAATGCCTATTTTTTTCTCTGATTTCATATTCCATGTCCAGCTTTTGCACTGATTGAGCAAGGTTGATGTTACTACTGCTCTCAATCGTCTTATTTTCATGACCAGTACATTGTACTAGTCATCAAATGATCTTATTAGAGTATCAAATATCATTTGTCTGAGTCTTTATCCTGTTGGGGAAGAAAAATCAAGCTAACTTTCTTGATTGCGAAGGCTGAATTTGATCACACACTACAGCTTGGGACTGCTCGCCTCCCTTACTCATGGTCCCCAAGAAAAATGTTGACTGGGGACCATGTGATGACTATCGTATCCTTAACCACGTAACCATTCCTGACTGCTACCCAGTGCCACATATCCACAATTTTACCTCTTCTCTCCACAGCATATGAGGTAAGCAGGAAGGGTAAAGGCTAGGAACTTGTGACTATCTTGCTGTATTGTGACAAATCTGGTAGTGCAGTGGAATCCATTGCTTCAACTGCACTTAGGCCAACATGTTGATGCAGGCTGGTGAAATTAACCATGTTGGGATTGCTGTATACAAATCAGAAGTAATGGTTAAACAAAAGAAGTTCATGCCATTAAATACAAGGACTGAATTGTTACTGCTAATGCAAATCGAAAAATTGAAGTATTGACTCAAATTGTGGAGGTAATTCAGACCTTTATCAACATGGTTACATACTCAAAACAAAATTTTCTTTATTCGTGTTAAAATGTGTAGCTTGTACATTTAATATGTACATTAAATGAATCTTTGAAACATGTGAATTGGGCTGAGGGGAATTATTTTGTGTGGAAAACAGCTCCAGTCATAGTATTTTTTTCTTCATCTTTTCTCCTGTAGGCTTTTTCTGCACTTTGTGTTACGAGCAGTGCAAAAGAAATATGGGATACAACTTAGTTTTAACAGATGCTACATGTTACAGCTATCTGATATTAAAATAGAAAAGGAAGGAAAGTTTTGTATAGTAAGTCTGAGAAAACCTTTTTTCATTCTAGTTAGTTTACCAATCATGTAACTTTGGATGTTTGTCCTTGTTTATGAAGGCATTGTTGAATTAATCAGTGTGTAATTATATAATGAATAATGTATAATTGGGTTAATAATGACAATTTTGCTGTAAATTATTTATGTCATTGAGGTAAAGGAGAACATTTGTTAGAAATTGTGTCTTGCTGTTACTGCAAAAACAATCGGTCCCCTCCTTCATTTCCAGGTGTCAGCTACGTCTCTTGATCCCCAAAGTCACCTAAAGGATGGGGAAGGTCCTATGGAGGTCACAATCCCTTCTCACTTAATGGGTTTTGTATGTTCTGGACCCAAATTGATGGTTGGTAGTGGGAGAGCTCAGCTAGAAATGAGAACAGATGAATTGTGCATTGTTCCACAAAGGCAAATGCAATGTCATTAAAATGATACTTCCAGGTTTGAGTCTTCTGTGAAGCTGTCAGGAGAAGAAGCCTACTATTCTTCTCCCTGGTATGTCAGGTCAAGCCATTGTCTATGGGTTAGCATAAAGAGCAAACACTGCAGGAACAATGCTTCCAGACCCTGCTAGCCTTGTCACTTTTGCACTGTTTAGTTACTTTTTTAGATTTAAATGTTTCTTTAGTGCTTATAATAAAATTGTTCCTTTTAGGAAATTGAAAGTATTAAATTGCAGTCATCCTTGTTCTCAAATGAGGTTAGGTAAGTAAGCTTATTATTTATTTTTGTGCTTCACATTAATGTGTAGGTCCTCTAATAGGATTTGTTTTAGACAGACATATGCTGGAAGAGTCACATATGTAGAGCCATTGATGTAAGATGTAAGTTTTTTCTATGAATATTATCCAGCAGACAAATACAAATGTGATATAAGGAATCTTCTTCTAGCTCTATAAACTTTGCTTTGTTGATGGAAAACACTGCTTTATGTTTGGGATATTGTTTGAGGGAAAAGACTGCTCTGTGTTTGAGATATTGTTTAAACTCAAAGCAATTAGTAGAAGAGTCACCTACCTCATATGTTAAGGGATTGGGTGTTGCTTGTGAGAATTTTAAAAAATATTAATTGCAGTGTCATTTTTGGTAAACTAGAAAAATGCCTCTTTATTAGCAAGTTTTCTTAAAGTTCCTGTCACTATAGATCATGTTAATATATATGGCCACTTGGACACACAGCATAAATAGCTGTACGTATCTTTATTCCTAAATTACATTGAAATCCAAATTGTGTGGTATGTGTGGTTGCAACTACAATATCATTTTATGTATTTTGTATAACCAAATTGGTAATGACATTGCCTATGAAAAGAACAGCAGCTTTGCGTAATATTGACTCTAGTAAGTGATGACAGATCATGTAAAATAAGTGGATATGTAATATCAAGAAATTTTTGTGTCTTAATATATCCAAGTCATTTATTTAAAGCCTATTGAATTGCAAATTGTAGCCAAAACAAAAATCTGTTCACTGGCATGAGTTTTCAAAACTGAACCAATGACCAGGCATACCTGATAATACAATCAATCATGTCTTCATGTTTAAGGTGCGCTTTTTCACGTGCATCTCTACAAACACCTCAAAGGAATAGATGCAATTTTTATCACTCACCTATCCTGGGTTACCATACCATGCATCTTGGGTGAATTTTTTTCTGTCATAGCTTTTGAAATCACAAGGTTACGTTATTGGATTGAAAATTAGGAATTGTTTGTAATATTGTTTCTGACTAATATAATATTGTTTCTGAGGAGTTATAGATGTGAAAAATTTTAATTATAAATCACATACCTCAATGAAAAGTCATTACAAGGCATGTGTTCTGTCCCTTGCTAAAAAATATCTTGCAGAGAGCTCTAATTATTATCTCCATTGTTGTCCATATGTAGTATGTATACAGAAAAGATTTTATTTCATTAGTTGATATGATTGGGAAATAGAGCAAAGTAATGTGTGTAATAAAAGTAATTTATTATCTTTTTTAGTCTTTTTGATTGTCTTCCTTAGGAAACCAATTACTATCTTATTTGGTCCTACAAATGTTGTGATAGAAGTGTCAGGAAAAGATGAAAATTCATACCAAAATGTTCAACAAATCCCTGTTTCGACAGCAAAAGGTATCATTTTCATTCATTAAAGACAACAGGATAAATATTTATACACAGTATTGTGAAATCTCAAACTAAATTACATTTTCTATTGTATGGAAATTTAGTGCAGTAATAGCAGAAAATTTTGTACGTCCACACTGTGTGTGATTTTACATTGTCTTATGTGCTATAGTGTACCAGTCAATTCATGAGAACTGTCCTGCATATTGTAGCAAAAATTAATTTAGACCATTTTTAAGCATGACAGTTAACTTGATTTATCACTAAACCAGTGATTCATTTATGCTTATGCATATGTCATTACCTTAGAGGATGAATTTGCCATTGGGAGTTGTAGACAAAGTCCTTTGCTGCATACCATGGCATCGGGATCAACTAGAAGCATCAAACTGTGGACAATCTTACTGGAATATTTTTTTGCTGTTTTGAAGTAGTTGTGAGTATTTAAGTGGCTGAAGTCACCAGAACCTTTGAAAACAATAGCCATGCCTTTAAGTGATAGTTTGCTCTAGATTACTAACATAAAGTCAGTTTCTTTTTTAGGAAAATTGGAAGATTATTAATTTTATCTTTTTAATAATTTTATCAATAGAATGCTGCTAATTTCAGCTAAAAGGTTTATAAAGTGTAGTACTAAAGGGCACTAATATTTTGTAACCAGTAAGATATAAACTATTTTAATAAAACTATTGTTTTGAAGACATATATTTCAACTACAATTTGTGGACGTACAAAGCCTTAGGAAAGTGACAGGAAGTTCCCTTGTGTTATAGGTTAAATATGTACATTTATGTACAGTGTGTATTTAAATTGAAATTGTGGGAAAATCATTGACTTGAAATAAATGTCTTTGATATATTCTGGCATTACATTGTGCAGTTACCAATAAAGGAAAAGTACCTTGAACCATCCCACAGCTGTCTTTTCAATTGTACCCTAAATCCTTCAAAATTGAAAACTACCTGAAGTTAAATACTACTTGCACTGTTTCAAAAGATTTGTTTAATTGAGACCAAAACACCTGTAGCATCAACTTTACCATTTGAATTGATAGAGATTGATAAGTTGAATTTTTCATCTCAGAAATTTCACACATGTTTGATTGTACTTTGTGTCTTCTTTAAAGTTACAAAGTTTAATCTTTTATTGTTATTCAATATTAAGGTGACTCCATAATTTTTACAGCGTTTTTTCATGTGTAATTATGTGGTGAAGAAACAGCTAATTCCTAATAATGTCTTTACCACTTTATGTTTCAAGTTCTGATATTTTCTTGCATTTGCAAGTCATCCCGAATTTTAATTTCCTTCAATTTAAGGAAAGCCATTTGTAGTTCCAGATAGGCTGACTACATGGACAGCATTGGTACTCCAGGTTTGTTTGAAAGTATTTATACTTATACTTTGTCCCTCTTGTAGTTAATGGCTGTAATCCTTGCATTATATTTTATTATTTCAACTGGTTTCTTTTAAACTTGCAAATGAAGTCTGTTTGAAGAAAACAAGTAAGATTGGACTGGCACTAATCACAGGAGACAGTTTGTCTTTTTTGTCTTATGAATTATCCCATTTGCCTGCCTTGGAGATATAGTTTGGTGGAAGGTTTAAAAATTCTATTGAAAAATTCAAAACTTGATTCAAAGTCTATCATAAATCCTATCGTAAGAAATTAGCTTAAAAACGTTTTTTATGAAAGAAATATTTCGCTCATTCTATTGTTCCCCAAAGTATCAGACAGATACCATAAAAAGTACATGAAAATCAAGTCTGGTAAACATTGTATTCTGATACAGAAAATTTTTAAAATCCTGGGAAAATCACTTACATTTTTACAATGCCAATTTTACGAGGACATCTTTGAGCATGATACATATGATTTGAAAATGTTTGCATGCCAAGTTGTGGATCACTTTTTTTACTCATCTGTTTGCAGTTTGTTGGAATAAATATCAATGGATTTACTGCTGTGATAAAGAAAAACGATTTACTAGGGGTTGTTTCTGCAAATGTGAAAGCACAGATAAGTAAAGATTCTTCAAGTTTACCTGGAAGTAGGTGAGTGGACACCCTTTTTACACTGCTAAGAGATATCCTCTCCCCATATGGTGTAATGTTGTACGAGGTATAATGTTCTTGTTAACACTGTTTTGTTATGGCTATTACTGTAATTGTACTAGAAAAAATTGTTTTTTAAAGCTCTTTCACAACACCATAGAACTGTACTTGATGATTGGTTGTATCACGAAACAAGTATGGATTTATAAGCAGATAAATATTATGGAAACATTTTGCTGTCTATGGTACAATGACAGCCTACTTTATAATATACAGATGGACACTTATTTTCGGGTTATTCTCAGCACACACTTATTTCATATCATTTTGTTGGATACTTGGTTCTGGACTCTTTGCTTGTAGATTGAAAGCTCTGCCATGTTTGTCTCATCTTTTGCATATGCCATTTCCGTTTCCAGTATTATTGTACTTTGCAAAGGACATTTTCCGTTTGTGCCTTCCTTATCGCCACTTTTTGCCTTGTTGTTAACATTAATCACTTCCAGTGGCGGACACTAATTTTTTGTTTGTTTGCTGTGTTTTTGGGGGTTGGTGGTGGGGCAAAAACTTTTACTTGATCATGCTCTTCAAACATATTCAACGCCCATCAATATGTAATCGATGTAATTTGTTATATGATTGACCAAAGAAGAAGGGGAATGTGGAATCTCCTCAAGAATAGACTTAAACCTGGTATTCGGTAAATTCACTGTAGAGTTATCTTTTCATTCATAAAATCTTAAGAAATTAGTCAGAATTTAAACCACTTCTGCATTCCCTATGAATTGTTCGCTGCCTTTTATTTCAGTATTGTTTTCCATCCGGAAAATTATGCCTGTGCTGGGCGCACATGCAAACAAGTTTGGCTTAAGTCCACCTCTGTCCCATTGGTTCTTTCAAAACGCTTTTTGTAAGATAGTACTGAACTCTGCGAGAACACTGTAGAGTAAGAGACTCTAGTACTGAGACAATAGCATTTAAACGCAAATGTTTTTGAGTACGCTGGAGGTAAGCAGAAAGATTGCGTTGGTCCTCTTATTCCACTGCCAGACGGTAGGAACAGGCAGACAAATGCAAAATTGAGTTCTTTCTGTTTCCTGTAACACAGGCTGTCTATTTTTAATGGAGAAATGGTTAGAAAAAAGGAAAAAGTAATCTTTTGAAATAAAATTAAACTTTAGTTAATTTATGCTGGTTATTGTGTAACTTGAAACTTAATTTGGTGATTTTGATTAATTGTTCTTTAGTTCTCTTAACAATTTTGTTACACGGACGTATTACTTGACAATCTTTCAATTTCGTGAGTATTGATTTGGTTTGGCAACCTCCTTGCCCCTTCTACGTGTCCGCCATTGATTCCTTCCTAGAACGAATCACTTATTTAATACCGTGTTTTTTGTAGCATTGATAAAATTGGGGTTTTTTACCAAATTTAGCTCTACGGACTTATCACTTGTGCTAAGTGACGTCGAAGCAAAGTTATTATATGAGGACTTGCCTCTTTTTGAGGTGTCATGTATGGTAGCAGTAACTGCTTGCCTGCGGCCAAGGCACATGCTCTCCTCTTCGGTAAGTGTGAACAAGTTCACCACTAAGAAGGCCAAAGAGGCAGTTGCCCTTAAGCTTGTTTATTAAATTGTACCCACAAACTAGCGTAATGTTTTTAGTTTTTGTAGTTATTGCTGATCTTTCGAATAAAGAATACTTCTTTGTGTTTTTTATTGTATAGATCAAATTTGCATTCTCTCGAAATTATGCACTAACGTACATTTCAGCAGTATTTTTTGTCGTTGTGTGTTAGCTATACATTGTAAAGAGGTCAATCTATTGCCTGAACTGCCCACAGACTTCGGTTGGCGTATGCCATTTCCTACTCTGCCCTTTTGTTATTATTATTATTATTATTATTATTATTATTATTATTATTATTATTATTATGGAAAAGAGGTAATCAAAGAGAATAGAATGAGAAAAGTCCACAGGATCACACATGAATTAACATCACAAGGCCTT
>JANTCA010052938.1:0-17742 GCA_024741275.1 Chironex yamaguchii
GATTGTATTAGAAACTAGATGAAACTTCAGAAAGTCTCAATTTGTATCTTGTGAGTATACTAAGCCGTAAGAAACGAGATTGATAAGGAAAAGAGAAGTTCCTTAACATTAAGTACTATTTAGCTATAAACAAGCAATTCACATAAATGCAAGAATCAAACTCGCACGGGGCTTAAGCTGTGAGTTTCCTGTCTCGCTTAATGCAAATTTCTGCAGTGTCTCTTCTCAAAGTTTTCGTCTACAAAAACACCTTTATGCTTTGTCTCGCCTCATGATTTCGAAAATCTTAGTTTTGGAATAGAATTTTAGTTCTGCATGCTGTGTTTCTATTACTCGTCAATATTAGGTAATATTAGCGCACTACTGATAACGCAAATACACTTTTGCCTATGTCAAGCTTTTGCCTTTTCATTCTAGTATATAGCAGGTACTCATGCACACCAAAAAATGTCCATAAAACTAAAAATTTTGAAATTTTCAAGTGGGAAGTTATCTTCAAATTACTTCTTCATAACATGAATACGGACGGCCCCTCTCCCTGAACTCTTCAACTGTATCCTGATTAACCATTAAATAGTGCTTGCCGGTTTTGGTTAATACGTGGCCAAACTTGTCCAAGATTTCAACATAGTGTTGAAAGCAGTAGTATTCTAGTTACACCTTATATGTTCGTCCATCAAGTTTCATCAAGAACTCAGATCTAACTTTTTGGCTTATTAGAATCTGTTGGTAATAGGTCACTCTAAAGAGTAAGTGTCACACAACGACTAAAGTTACCATTTGCTATCACTAGTGAGCCCTGATCATGCTCCAGAAGGCACCTGGTTGATGTAGACGCCGTTTATTTCTCTAAATAGAAACAAGTAACCTCTCTCCCCCCTCATTAAATACACACAAGCTGTCCTTGCTATTGTTTGGGCGGTTATTCACATTGCAGGATTCTTAATCTGAAGTGTAATAAATCTATATTCTATCATCAAGTTGGTTTTGGAGGGCATGTGACATTGTTGTAATCAGTGTTTCCTTCCAACCTCGTCTCTAAGGTCCTTGTCTTATTGTACTGACGTAGAACGAGTGACGTTGCGACATACGTTCACTCTGTCTTAAAATATGTTCCTCTGAGTCTACGCAAGCATATCGCATCCTTGACACGTTTTTAAAAACTGATTTTAGTTATCTCTTTAAATGAAGGCGACAAATTATGACAGGTGCATACGTCGTAGACGCTAAATACCTCAGTGTGAAATTTTTTTACCACTTTTGCTAAGACAAGAAAACTAATGATAGTTGAAAAGTCATGCAGATATTTCCAGAAGATAAAAGCTGCTCCAAACCTTGTGTTCATGTAAAGCTAAAAAAGGATCCACGCATTTGATCACTACATAGAAACCATGAGGATGGACCGCTGTGACTTTTTGAATTTGTAGGAGGTGTTCCATTTGTTTTTTTGATATCGTCTTAAAGGAAAAGGATACAGTCATGCTGTAATCTCAGGTAACTGACTCTGAAGAATAAATGGGTTGAAAACTGGGCAAGATTCTCTGGGATATAACAGCTGGCTCTTAAACAAAACAAAGTTCTTCATTTATTTATTTGTGCAACGCAAAGGAGGAAATTATAGTTTAAAGCATTTTGCAAAATTCAATTTTCAGCTCGTTTTCATTGAAGTCATTGAAGTTCAGAGATTAACAAGCTTGTAGATTGCCACCACTTTGTTATTTATTTAAATGGGTAAAAGTACTTTGCGAGTAAAAAATTGTTATTTGTGACTGCTTAACCAACATCAGAAATGGGAATGCGGTGTGTAGAAGTAAAGTTAGTTCCTGTCTTTGGTTTAGTTGGGACGATAAATATTATCGGTCATCTTTTAATACTATACAACATTGGAAAAACTAGGAAGATCAAGGAGCCTTGTTACATTCTTCTTGCAAACCTTTCCATATCTGATCTGCTCATGGGACTGACGTTGCTTCCACTGAGCTTGGCTGCAGCCATCTATCAAGAAAATGGAAAGGATTGCTCCCCGATTCAAGAAGTTGCTGGCTTTGTGGAATATACGAGTCTTATGTCGTCTGTTTTATTCATAATTCTGTTAGCTATTGATCGGTTTATGGCATGTTTACATGGTTTTGCTTACGTGCGATACTTTACTATTAAAAATTCAATGGCTTTGGGGATTGCTTGTTGGATATCTGCTACGTTCCTTTCTGGAATTTCCTTGGTGGAAGAGCCAACAGACAAAATAACAGCTTTCATTTTAGAAAGAAAATCGACAGACATTTTGCACGTGGTCTTTGTTTTGAGTGGTTTTGTTTTCGTAGCCATAATTCAAGTGTATCTGTATAAAGCGAGCCAAAGTCAAATCCGAAGGATTGCTCAAGAAATTCGTCAAATACAAGGAGTAGACAAGTCAAGATTTTTGCTAGTTAAAAAGCATCGAAAAATGTTCATTTCTATTTTAGCATTGTCTGGGGTATATGCTGTGTGTTTAGTTCCGCTTGCCAGTATGAAAGTGGCCCGTTTCATCGGGTGCCATTCCAAACTATGTGAAAACGTAGAGACTGTCTGCGCACCCCTAACTCCTCTAAATGGTGCATTAAATCCTTGGATATATATGTCAACTTTTCGAGAATTTCGGCAAGCCCTACATCGAAAAGTTGCAATTTGTTTCCCATTTTCTCGTGGTTGTAGTGTTAGACCTGTCAACAGTAGTACCTTGGAAACTGCAACCGTTACTTAGACTCAGTCTTACGTTAAGAACTGTAAAACCTTCTAAGCCGTGGCCAAGACAGATGGAAAAAAATAAAACAAGCAAAGAGTAGCGAGGCAACGTTAATGTTAGATAAAGTATGTCTAAAGAAAAGAAAAATCTTACTTATCTGATAGAAAGCTTACTTAAAGTGTCCTTATCATATGCACATAAATACAGCTGTTAATTTCAGGGAGCCGAATATCGTTTCTTAATGTCCCATCTGATAAAAATACTATCATTGTGCTCCATGGAAACTACTGACAACTACTGCACGTGAATGATGATAGTAAGGTAAATGCAGAATTCAGTTAAGCACACAATAGGTTTTAGTCACGTAATCAAAATCATGGTAATCAATAAAAATTCAAGTCGAGGAAACAAAGCTAGTATTCTTTGCGTGTCTTCTCCACCACGGATATACATATACTACAAACAAAGCTAGGTACAGATCATTTGTAATGATAATTAAATTATAATTTGACAACCGTTCTTAGTTTTCCTCAGGGAAGAGAAATGAGTACTATTGAAAACTGGACCTGAAGAGTCCCAGTCCTATTTGGCCACAGTTGAATAACAAAAAAAAATTATTCAAACGTTAACAACTGTTTATTTATTGAAGCTTGTACATATATTTAATATATACGGATATAAGATTATATTTGCCAGGAGTGGAGCATTACCACAATAGCTGCACTAAGTGGGAGCCGACCAGCTTGAACTTGCAATCCTCAGACTCAAAAGCCAACGCTCAAAACACCGTGCCAGCACAGCACAAAGGTTTGGTGAAGAACTTTTAAAGTCCTTGGTATCACGAACCCAAACCCAGCGGTGGGTAAAGGGAAGATTCAAGTCTTTTGGCTTTTGATTGCAGAAACTGCAAAGAATGTTTGTTTATTACATGCCGGTGCTACCCTGTCAGCTGCAGAAAATGAGAATGGCAATGCCCCTTTTCGGTCCAAGCATGGTCGAATAATTACCTCCGTCAAGGAAGTTATAACTCAGTTAACATATTAGGTAATGATAACTTCATGAACTAGGATGGAAATCATCCTGCGGAAAACTTATGTTATTGGCTTGGGGAAGGTTTGCTTTTTGGATTTCTTCTAGTCAATGAATGCATTTTAGTAGCAGTTACAAAGCAAACAAGAAGATTATCAATAAACAACCAATTTTGACTTTAAAGCCTGACATTTCTTGGGTCTGTTATTCCAGCAATACAAATAGAGTTAAAGGTGATCAACTTTACTGATGTTTCTCCTTGTCCACAACTCAATTCTTATCCTCAGACCTTCCAACTACTTCCAACTTCCGACTACTTTAATAAGTCATTAGTTACAAATGCGTCCTAGGCCAAGGGAACATTAAAAAGAACTTTATTGCACCATTTTGCAATATGCCAACCTTAAATAGTAACTGTAAATAACTATAGACAGAGACATATAGACAAAGAAATCCTACCCTCCAACTTTGTGTCTATGATATGTTGCCTTCGTAGGTTGAACTGCATTTCTGCCACACCAAATACTTCCTGTGCTTTTGCAGAACCAAAACATATCCCTTGACTGAAAAAGCGTGTTTTATTAAATGGTCCAGTCAATAGTAACAAAAACAACAATAATGCAAAAGTTTTTAAATAATAGCGCAATTATTGGTGCCATCAACTGGTGACGATTGTACTGAAGAAACTTGAACAACGAACATTCTCTCCGACAATGCTACGAAGTTAAACAGAGTAACTGACCCCGTTAAAACCAAAAAATGTTTCTTCTCGAGATTTATAAGTACTTTCAGTGGCTTGGCCTATTTCTAAAATCATAAAAGTGGCCTTGTGCTTTTAGGGCACTTATTCGAATCCCCATATTATGCTTCTGTTACGTTTTGGCGCAATTTTGGTCAAGCAAATTATTCATTTGCTGATATCAGGGCGCATGAGAGACCCTTTAGAGCTTGAAATACTGTGTCAAAATCACCTATCTTCTTTGTTGACTTACGGCTTCATTTCTATAGTCGTGGTTGCTACAGTAAAAACCATTTTCCATCACCTTGTCGTCCCCATTATAATTTGAATGCTCAACTTTTGGACGATAGATAATTTAATCGATAGATTGTTGAAACGTTTAGACGATACATTTTTAAATCATGATTCAGTTTGTACACGAAATCAAACATCAGCACACATCCACGCAAAACGTGGCACGAAAAAGAGCATGGTTAAAAGGAGCAAAAAGGCTGCAGTTTGCCTTTAAGTAACAGAAATATCAAAATTTGGTAAACATTCGCGAAAAAGACATTTGGTCGGTAATTGCTTTGTGTGGCGAGTTTAACGCGAAGCCCATAGTTCATTGCTAAAAGGGCTACAGCTACAATATTCAAGCATATTTCGACAATTTCTAACAATGTATAAAGTCGGATTCAATAAGCTACTAGAAAAAGTTACGTCAGATGCTGGAAAAAAACGCATCGTGTGACTTAACCTTTATATGACATGAGGAGGATACGTTGGGACAAATTCTCTTTGTATCAAGAACCACTATGTACCATCTAAATCAAAGTTGCGTCTGTGTTTGCAGATTCGGAAGAAAATGGAAAGGTGAATTTACGCTGGTAATTGTAATAATCCGAAAATTTTCGTCACGTACATCAGTACACTTTGCATCTCAGTAACTGTATCACCATATCAATAAGCTCTTCAAATCATGGCTATTATTTCCCCGCGCTTTTTTGTGGTTGCCTCAGATTGGTTAGGTTTCTCATTATAAATGATTAGTCATTTTACGCCTATTTCTTTGGAGTTTTATATTCCAAAATCCACTTGTACTTATAAAGTGATTTTCCAGCTTTTGGGAATAAAATGACTTTTCAATTAATCTTCTAATCACGGATACCAATTTTTCATGGGATGACATTAAGTGAGTTCCCATTAACTCATTCCTCGAGTAACAAAAAAATTTCACCACGAAAAATACTCGTTAATTTTCGTAAACAGTTACAAAACGACTTGATTATATATTTCTATGTCATTATCTTGTTTTAATGTCAGAAATATAGCACTTTTGTAGATCTAGATTTCTACGAGGAAGATAGTACATTCTTTTTCTTCAAACATCCCCAAAAATTGAGCGATATGGCAGAATCAGCGAGGCGTCTCTTATCTACTTCTACCCTGCATTGACAGTTTTTTGTTGAAATCCTATCGTCCTTTGTTGACCACAATCGTATCATTGGGTTGAACTCCATCCTTGCTTATTTGCAAACAAATGTTCACCTAGGTGGCATGTAGAAACGTCTTCCATTACTGATTATATCAGAATAAGTTGCGATATTTCATTTAACTGCATATTGCACAAAGAACGATAATAATAGATTTAACATGTCGCAAAGAAAACAAACGAGACGGCGAGTAACTCGACTTTAGAAGTCCAGATAACATGCTTTGTCTATCTCTTGGACTGTGCAGACAATCAAACATCATCCATTGTTCAATTTAGCTTCCCTTAGCAGGAGCCAATTTGGGCAACTCCCTCGCACTTTCTCCGACAGATATAAAGGGACCTGAGCACAGGTTTCCTGGACTGAGAGTTGTCCACACCAGTTGGCAACTCCCCTCAAACTTTATCTGACAGATATAAAGTGGATTCGAAGAAAAGTTCCTTAAACTGATTGTTGTCTACTTTAGCACGGTAAGAATGAGAGTTGGCAAATCCCCTCGCACTTTACAAATCGTTCACAAATGACGTCAACCACTTACAGGGGGAGGGGAGTACATAATTTTTGACAAAAGTTGACAATATTTTGGGGAGTGGGGTGAGAGGAGGGTGAAATTGGACGTCATTGTTCAGTGACAAAATTCAATGATTCTAAAAACTTAAACCTTCTCTTAACTCACTCGGGAGTTTATAAACAACCTTTTCACTATGTCAGTACCCTCCCTTCAGTTGTTGGCTGCTGTGTCCATTCCTGAACAGACCTGCCTGAGGTAGTGCCGGACATCTGTCCAGGAAATGCCATTTGCCTCAAATAGTTCACCATCATGAATAAGCTGCTGTATGGTAAGACTCATTAACTGATCAGTGCAGTGCACATGATGTTATTAATTGGATGAAGTACACGTCAAAAATATGCATTGAGAGAACCCTAAAAAACAAGCTGGTGTGTTGCCATCATCAACATTACCGCTTCCTTGTCAACCCATAAACAACTCCAGATACGGAGAGATTTTCCTCCGCATGCTCATTGGTGGGTAAAACAGTGTTTGGACTTTTACAAGCCTCCCTTAATTGTTTGATGTAAACCATTGTTAAAATTCTTTTTTTTTCTGATGTAGTCTTTTTGCAAGAAATACTCTCCCTGATACAGGCATGTAGTAAACTAAATTTAGTTGATATATGTGTTTCGAGTATGTGATGAGTACTCCTGGACATCATGAGCTTCCTGTTTATGAAACTCAGTGAATTGACTTTTTCTTTTTGGGACTATCATAATTCTTTTCATTTTTTGTGTGGTTCTCGTTTGCTTAGCTTGGCTTTACTGCACCAGCTTTGAATTACTTCTGTTTAAAACAGCGGAATTGGTATAAACCATGTCAAATACTGACTGAAGTGGTGAACAGTGCATTTTTGTAATTCCGACTACTCAATAGGATTGCAATAGGTTTTGATAAACAGGAAGCTTTTTTTTCTCCCTATTTAAAGATATTTCTTCCTTTTGTGTCCCATTGTGTTTTTCGCAGAATTGATTGATAGAACCATCTTTAAAATACAATCAGTTCTTCTTCAAATGAGATGGAGAAACCTAAAAACCAGAACGAAAAAGACCAGCAGTACCAAACTATATTCTGAGAAGGTGTGAAAGCCTATCCTCAAATCATCAAAGGTCGAAGTACAAAAGATTTGTAAAGGGCACTGTGATGCAATCAAAGCTGGAAATAAAACATTCGATCAAGTTGTAAAGCACTTCAAGGAGAAACAGTTGAAAAATAAGTCAAAGTTGACATCCTGGTGGCATTCAAAATCGGCTTCAGTTGCACAAAGACCAAACTCGTATTGTGGAAGTAGTGCATAAAGTCGTTACAGATAAACACCAACGCCTGCCTTTACAGAACTGTCTGCACTCGAGGTGCCTGAACATACCGCTGCCATAGGATTGCAAGAATCTGCAGCCCCAAACCGTAAGGTATCAATACCGAGAAATGAAATTTCTGTCATCAACGAGGAGACGGCAAGCTGTTTTTGCATCCAGAAAAAATCGGGCTGAGTGATGAGCACAAAGAACGATTAAAAAAGCTTCAAAAAGAAAAAGACCTGGCAGAGAAAAAATTGAAACGAATAGTTAGAGAACAGGCAGCACAACAAAGGGCACGCGAGAAAAAGGCAAAGGTATTGAAGCAAGTGCAGCAATATCACCCATAGGCAGCCGAAAAAATATCTCAGCTCCAAGTTCGAAAGGGGGTGTCTCGAGGACGACCTGTGGAAGACAGCATGCCTGGTCTCCTTGATGCCATCCTCAGTATTGTGATACCAGAATCGGGTGCAGAGGACAAAAAGAGACCAGAAATCTACCAGTCAGTAAAGTCGCTTGATGATCTTAAGGATGCGCTTGAGGGTTTACTTTGAAGCATACTACCGTATACTACCGCCTTCTTCCAGCAAATGTCAAACACCATCATGCAAAACGCCACATCAACACAGTTCCTGTAAAAGTTTGCAAAGCGCAGGACAACATGAGGAAGCCACAGAGTGATGGCCACTTTGCTATGGCATCTGTTAAGTATGCAAACGAATTGGCATCTATTTTTTCAGGCAAGAACGTATTTTTTCTTTCACAAGATGACAAGGCAAAAGCTCCTCTTGGGCTTCCTGCATCAAAAAAACAAACAGCGATCTTAATGCACCTGGATTATAAAGTTAAGCCGCCAGATCATCTCTTTCCAATTGGAGAGAAGCATAAGCTGACGCCTTCAGTGTATGCTTCTTGCTTGGAAAAGAAAGTCGGCACAATTGGGTACAGTGGTCCAACGTATATTGCAATTCGCAGCTCGAAATATGACAAGAGTTCCGCAGATTCACATCATGAAGACTTCAAAAAATTAATAAGGTGACTTTTTACATTGTTTTTTATATCAGTGTTTCATTTTATTTGCTGTTCATTTCAAAGGAAAGCGGGAATCACAGTAATGTTTGTTAGATAATAGTTTTGCAGCAAAAGATTGAAATAATATCAATATTGTAATACACATCTCCATTTATATACTTAGATATCGAGGGAACTTCAGTTATTTTTCCAAAGCTAAAGCAACATAACTTAAGTAAGAGTCTCATCCCCGTCTATTTCAATTTAAATTTTGGGCCAATGAGCTTTTTCATGAATGTGAACACTTCGGACGAACCAAATTTTTGTGTTGTCAACACACATTTCCGCCAATTTTGGAAATTTTGATGTTGTGTATCACCATATTGCCTGTATACATTTTCAGTTTCAGCTAATAATTTTATGGATGTTTTATTTTCCTAACCTAAAATTTGACTTTAAACAATCCAAGTGTTGCATGACGTGGCGATCTAAATACTATGAAATTTCATACATAACTTTTTTATCCCACCAGGTAGGATGAGTTTCAAGAAGCTTCACACGTCAACGGAAAATTAAAACACTAGTGTTTGTGTCCGTTGATGGAGGACCTGATGAGGCACCCAAGAACCAACAGACTCTTGGTATGTGGGGCTCTATTACCATGGAGTTCGATCTTGACATGATTTGTCACACATGCACCAGGAAGCAGTGCATACAACTAAGTCGAGAGGAGGATGGCTCCACTATAAAAAGATGTGGCATTATACTTCAATTTGTTCGGCAGCCACCTGAATCAAACCAATGTTACCCTGGATGAAGCACTGGAAAAGAAGAACTTCAAAGGTGAAGAAGTTTCTCATATAGTAGTTGTAACCACTTTATTCAGAGGAAGTTGTCCACAAATTTATGATGTGTTCTTTCAAACTGGCATAAGTCCCTCTATCACTCATGATAAAACGCTCTTTGATCGTAGAATTTTAATTATTTTTCCTATTTTTATTGCAAAATGCGATTCTGGTGCTAGAAAAATCTTATTCCATAAAGTTCCCTTTTACATTTTAGGTCCTGGAGAGATTCTCGTTAAGTGTAGTCAGAGTCAGTGATAGATGGTCACCCAGTTGTTGCGAATTACAATGATCCCCATAAACTCCACGCCATGTACTTTTCCTCATCCACACCGAAGCTTGGAAAGCAATGCATGTTCGGCAGTCGCAGTACCTGCTTCAAATTGTAAAATGCAATGATTCCAACTGCTGCAATGAATGGAGAACAAACTACAAGTTCTTCCCCTTAACGTAGAAAGGGTCATTTTATTGTGAATCAGTTGACTGGGATAAAATCTTTATTTTCAAGAATTCTCTTTGGTATTACCAAAGACTCTGGTCCTTGTTGATCCTGAAACAGCATAGGATGTTACATTGTTGAAATTTACCCCCATTATATAACTTCATTTTTCGACAGGTTCCTGCCACCACCAATCCCTGTTGGAGCAATTGCTGACGGCTTGGCTGTGGACGAGAAGGATGGCCACTATGGCACACTCTTCCCGGGAAGCCATATGCAATCACTGGGACTCACCAATGGTTGTTTCGACCAATTCTGTACGTCACTTCACAAAAAAGACCGCAATGGCCACAGTGTGATACAGCGAAGAACATGTCGACATTGTGGAAACTACCACTCCACCATTCAAGCCAAAATTGAGCATTCAAGGGTGTGTCGCTTGGCAGGGATTCATGAAATTGATGATGTCAAGAGTGAAAGCGAAGAGAGTGAAAATGACGAAAGTGAAGCAGAGGATGAACAGAACGGAGATGATGACGATTCTACGTCTCGAGTAGAATTTGATGGGAATATTTTTGACGCCATTGTTATTTTTTTCAAAGTGTAGAAAACAGACAGGTTCGATTGACAGGTTATTTCACGCAATTGTTTACATTTTACTCGGAGCTACTTTTCTCACCCCTGCTTAAAACTTCTAACCCCTGGTAGATAGAAACCCACAAATTAAAAACATAGTGTCAATATTTTATCTTCGTCTGCAGAAAAAGTTCAGTGAAAAAGTGCCCAAAATTGACGTCAACTTAAGGCCGGGCGTCAGAAATCCAAAAGTTGACAAGAGTTGACAAGAGTTGACGAGAGGGGAGAGGGGGATAAAAAATGGTGAAAAAGTGGTTGACGTCATTTGTTGACGATCCCTTAACTGACAGATTTCAACAAAGCCTCCTAAAACTTATTGTTGTCTAGTTTAGCACAGTCAGAATGAGAGCTGCCAACTCCCCACGCACTTTAACTAACAGATATAGAGTGTACTCGAACAAAGGCTTCTTAAACTGATTGTTGTCTAGTTTAGCACAGTAAGAATGAGAGCTGCCAACTCCCCACGCACTTTATGTGACAGATGTGACAGATATAAAGTGGACTCGAACAAAGACTGCTTTAACTAATTGTTGTCTACTTTAGCACGGTAAGAATGAGAGTCGGCAACTCCCCGTTATCTTAGAGATATAAAAGTGGATTCTAACTAGGGTTCTTTGAAATGATTGGGATCTACTTTAAGGACACAAGTAAGTGTTCTATGAATAAAAAAATATTTATTGCTAACTAAGTAAATAAACTGACATGAAATTGCATTTGACATGAAGAAATAGGAATGACGAAACCGAGGAGAATAATTCACTACTATATTTTGTTTAGGTATACCCACATTGTTAATGCTTTTAAATATTTGGATTATATATAATCAAAGCAGTATAAAAAGGCATGAACTCATATCTTTGCTAGCATTTATACGCAGTTTTTTCCTTCCTAAACCTAGACGTAGCTACAACAAAACTTGTTTAAGGTCAAAACTCGTAAGACATCAACTCTCGAAACAGCAATAGATAGATACCAGTACCCAAGAAAACAATAAAATTGCAAATTAACTCAATGTATATGCGACGTTGTAAGTTGAAACGTAAGCGACAATACAGGCGACAATGTCGCGAGAATGGTGTACGCGCGAGCACGTCGAACGCGCGAGAACGTTGAATATTCGCGAGTAACTTCTTAAGTGTTCACGAAAAGCAAAGAAAAGAATTCAAGCTCCTATATGAAAAAAGCAAGAACATATAAAAGATAAAAACAACGCACTAGAGGCATTTGTCCTCATCCTCATCTTCATTCCTTTTGCTAAAATTCGTAAAACGTCTGGTTTATTTGAAATTTTTATTGTCACTGTCGAGTTCGAAATATTGCCGTTTAGCAAACCCCAAACGATGGCCTGGGGCCCATTTTCTCCATAAGCAAAGAAGTATGTACATAGAGAGTATCTTAACACTGAGCTCCCTGGGAAGGGGAGCCATGTGGTCCAGACTGGCTAGGTACTTCTGCCTCAGGTGAAATAGTTTGTCCATCGAGATATGCTTTAATGTATTCCATATATAGCGATTTTGAACGTGCTAAAACGCGATCAACATCATGTTTCCTAGTCAGCTTATCTAAGTACATTCCTAAACTATTACAGTCCATTTGTTGCCGTACGACTGGCTCCCTGTGATTTAGTAGAATCGCTAGACAAAGGAAGAGAGGGAACGAGCAACCATTACCCAAGTACGATGGGTGTGGCAATGGATCGTGACTAATTGACGCACACTGATTTGGAATAAACAATCCCTCTTGGTGAGGTGATGCCCTTCCCGAGCTGTTTGGGTACTGCGCATGATAAAGTTTATAATAAAACGAAGAAACCGATTCCTCATTGTCCGACTCAGGAGGATAGGATGTCCAAATTGTCTCCAAAACACGAAGGGCGTCACTAAAGGGGAATTCCCTTTTCAGGTCCAATAATACCATACGATAGCAAAAGAACATGTTCTCAGCTTCAATACTCTCTAAGTATAAATAAAATTCATCATCAGTTTTCCGTAAAAGATGCGCTATTTGTGAAAATTGCTTCTTCATAGCCCGGCCACATGGTAAGAAATTTGCTTTTAATCTCTGCATGAGTGAACAGAAACAAATATACGCTAATACTTCGTCCTCTAAAACAACTAGAAGCGGTGATGCCAAGTCACTCATTCCTTGACAATAGGAAACATCTGGATTATTAATAGCATAGGTAGCAAGGATGTTAAACAATGATACAATATTTGGATGATCTTCCGAAACATCAAAAAATGGATGCGATCGATCTGTCCTTAGCACGTCTTTTTGCACCATGTGAATGATTTCATCAATTTCACTTGGCTCTCGATCCAACCAACTTTGTTTTAAGTGATAGTAAACTTGCGTTTTCATAATCAAAAATCGTGTTCGTTCATCGCTAGTCAAGTCAGCTGGAAACACTCCAAGAATATGAGGCCACACCTCTTTGCGTAAACTAGGGTCCACTCCCCAAGTGAAGACTCGGACACGTAAGTCTTCTGGGTCAGTAATTCTTCCAAGGGAATCGAAATAATTGATCCAGTCAGATTCTCTGAGTGGTTGTGCCTTCCGGGTGTCAATCAGTGCTTCTTTCACTCGCGTAAATGTACGTGCCATCTCGTGACGTAAGGATACGGAGAGAGGAAGTTGCATGGTGGAAGATTTGATATCCTGGACTGGTGGTGCTTCTGTCTTTTCTAAAAAGGCCCATTCATCAGGATCTGTTAATTGCAATAATCAGAACTAATTATATTTATGCGACAACTATGACATTCCTAATTACATCTACGTTGCATTCCACTCCACACAGCATAGAGTTCCATGGTAACGTGCAAGCAAAGCTGTACAACAACAAGAAGATCTGACAAATATATTCACAGTGCACTTGTTACACTACATAATACTGGGCATGCGTCACAGTAACCATCGGCAAAACAAGCAGACCTTAATGTTACCAAGTATGTAGTTCTTAAAACTACTGGAGCATGTCTATTAAAGCAATTTTAGCACACTTTTAACACCTCAAAGACACCTGTGTTGTGCACAGATGATTTATCACTCAATTACGGAATAAAGTAACAAATGAAATGTTTTTTAATCAATGCGTTGGATTACAGGGATTATTTTGTAGGTCAAAAAAGACCACAATATGAAACACTGGAGAGACACAATAATAGGTCTCCAGTGCTGTTAATGTGAGGACGGGCTCTGCAAGATAAATATGTTAATTTATCAAAAGAAAGACACTAGTAGGTTAGAAAATGCTATTGATGGAAGCATACGGTTAGTAGTTTCAATGTAAACAGAAACGTTAAATAATCGTGCAATTCTAATAACAATAATCGTAATTATCAATTCCAATAACAATACATGACGATTACGTAAAAATACTTTAAATATAAAGCATTAAACATTATGAAAACAACACAATCAGTATAAACAGAAATTCCATAAATTTATAGGCATACATTTATCGCTATAAAATTAGCTATTAGTCTAATCAAATTAATTTTATTAAGTATTCTGCGATTAAAAACTCTATTTCACTATATGATGCAGTTGTTCTCAGGAGTACCAGAATAAGCACATTTCTTACCTACGAAATAAAATTATGATCAAGTAATAACGATGTACATAAAAAGTTAATGGTGAATGAAAAACATGGGAAATACTTGCGACAGCTTGTGCTTGTACCAGATGCAAACAGAATGAATGAATGAATGAATGAATGAAGTGAATGGAAAGGTTAAAAGGATAACAAGACCTAGATGAATGGTAAGTAAGAACAAAGTTATTTGTTTTTAATACCAACACCCAAGAAAAGTGAAATAAAATAACATTAAAATGCAGAATAAGAACCTTTTTTAGTATTGGGATCGATTTTTAACGTCAGCCAAGGATATGCTGCTGAATGAAATGCTGCATCCAGATCCCAGTCAGATGCGAGAGAAAGAAAGATATCTGAACGTTTCACACTTTCCTCTGACTTTGGGAGTAAGTACGACACTTCAAAATTGCTAAGAAAAAAGGAAAAATTCACAGTTAATACAGCACTAAAAGTATATTTACAGCATACATACCAAAAACCACTAAGGCAGGACAAATAGATAACAAACACAAATAGGTGCATTACCTTTAAACAAAACAATGCTAGAAATGTTGATCCTAGTCCCCACTGCCTAGGTAGCCCAACTCATTTAATGATACTTCTCTTTAGGAACATTGTTAGCAGTAAAAAAATAAAACTCCAGTCTTAATGCTAGAAATTATTTAAATCTTTCTTTTTATATTTCAAATGTACGCTCTAGGATTACATTTAGGCCAAGCTTCTGAAAAGAAGTTTCGCCATAATTGCTTTTAAGTTCATGTCCTAACAAATAAACTAACAGCATTGCACAACATACAAACAGCAAAGGAAGTAAAAAGGCATGAAATTTCAAAAACAAGCAACAATATCTTAATGAAAGAATGAGTATATTCCAAACTTTTGCCATGGTTACTGGGTAAAAATTAAATAGATTTTGCGGCTAACAATGACATTAAAGATGAAACAAAGCCACAATCTCAATAAACCACACTAAAAGAAACTGTCAATTTGGATTAAAACTGGCAGACATAAGTTTTCTTAGAGCAGTAACATAAATAAGTATCTGCTATCAACATAGTGGACACTTGAATCTTATGCAGAAGAGCCTAAACAAATATGCAATTGTACAAACAATGCTTCTGTCAAGCATTCTAAACATTACTAAGCTGCAAGTCAGACAAAAAATAGAAATAAAAACAAGAATAAGGAACATTTGAAATCAGTTTTGCACTTCAAAAAAGTGCTACTTCTAAAGTCAAATTAGACATTCAAGATCAATGAACATGTCTGTCTCCCATACTAAATATCATCCATTACTGATAACAGCAATAAACTCCTGTAGCTGTCCTGATTAAAATATATGACCCTAGTAACAATGACTTGAAAACTAGGCACTAGAAGTTTATTTTTATGACAAGGAACTCTGCTTAACGACTTTAAACTTAAGGTGTAACAATTCAGCCTGTGTCTCCCAAAATTGACTGTTCTTAAGAAATTGTGGCACTGCTAGTAATATTTCTGCTTGACTTGACTGAATCAATTTGAAACACCACCATGTAATAATTCAATTGAACAACACAAAAGATTACTTGAAGAGCAACCAGCAGGTAGTTGAACACTGGTGGTGTTCTGCACATTCATAATTTAATTGCTGTAGATACAATGAGGTAACATTTCAGGTGTCCTGGGAAATGGGTGGAAGTCTAATATTTCTTGAAAAGGGGGAATCTATTAAACATAGTGAGATATGCTCAAGTCAGTACCCAAAGCTTACAGTCCTTTCCGAAGCATCACAATACCATTATCATTGTTACTCCAAATTATACAAATAAAAATCTGAAATAAAAACATGATTATCATGGCACAGAATTTATCTGGACTCTGTCTTGTACAACTCTTTCTCTTGCCAGAATTTCTCGTTTGGTGTACAGTGGAAAACTAACCCAGGTATGCTACAAATGCAAGCACAGCATTATAATGCATACAATAATAATTGATAGAGGATCATCACGTTGAACTTTCAGTCTAATCAAAAATTTTAAGAATAATGCAGCCATTATAACTTCTGTCAACTTTATTTGAAGAGAAAATAAAGAAGTTTGTTTGGGAAAATCCCTATTGTCTACTGCCCCCTGTGGATTTTTATTGTTCAAGATGTGTGTTACTCCATCTTGACCCTAGATTTGATGGATGTAAACAACCTGATACAAATTCATGCAAATCCTTGTCTTTATCATGTCAATACATAAATAATCGAAATTTGTGATGGCTTGACTGAACTTCTTCTGAGCTATGTTTTGAGAGATCCTTCTCCCATAAGTGGCTTGGAATATTACTGATGATTGTAGACAGTATCTGCTGAATGGGCATGTGCTCTTTTGTTGGCCTGGCCTGTTCCTTATACCCTTAAGGAAAACTTTGCGGAAGCTTATGAAGCCGGGATTGCCAGTTTGGGAGCCAACCCAGTTTAATGATTACAGCACACTCATCATTCCTCTTCGTAAGGCAGCTTTGCCGGGAAAAGGGAAACCAAAGCTCCGAGTGTATGGTGACTATTTCATGACAGTGAATCCACAACTAAAGAAGCAAAGTAATCCACTACCTCTCCAGGAAGACTTACTGTGCAATTTGGGAGGTGGATATGAATTTACTAACATAGATCTAGCAGATGCTTACAATGAGATCAAACCGGTAAAGTCAAAGAAAAAGTGACCTTAATTTGCATAAAGGAGTTTTCTTACAGAAGCAACTACCAATTGGCATAAACTCTGCTCCAGGATACTTTCAACAAGTCATGGATCAGCTAACCAATGTTTTGCCTGGAGTGGCAATTTATTTGGACGACATATTGGTAAGTGAAAAAGATGCAGGCAATCATCTGGCCAATTTATGAAGACTACTAAAACATCCATATCAGAAAGGCCTCTCCTGCCGTCTACAAAATGCCAGTTTGCACAGCCATTTGTGGGATACTTTGGTCATTTTCTACCCAAAGATGGAATTGCAAAAGGTCCCAAGGTTGATGCCATCCTTGCCATGTCCCCGCCAACACGTTTCCAGTCTCAAAGCATTTCTGAGCTCACTCCAATTCTATGCAACGTTTCTTCTGTCACAACTGACTATGGTCTCCAATCCATTACACTAAATGACCGAGAAAAATAAATCTTGGCACTGGGGATGAGATCAACAAAAGGTGTTCAATAAGCTAAAGGAGAAAATGGCCTTGTTCATTACAACTGGTCCTTACATTGTGCATTGAGCATTGGTGATGCCTCAAATGTTGGAGTTGGTGCTGTACAATTTCACTGATATCCAGATGGAAGTGAGTGACCAATCTGCAATGTATCCAATTTAATATCCTGGAGAAACGCCGTCGAACATGCGTCGAAATATATCCAGAAGAAAATAAGAGACAGGTAACCTTTCT
>JANTCA010052949.1:0-17742 GCA_024741275.1 Chironex yamaguchii
GCAAAATTTATAAATATATTAGCAGAACAAAAAGGACCTCTTTAATTTTCTACTCGTCTTGGTCTAAGAATTCTTTGTTTGTTATTTAATAGTTTTTTGACTGACTAAAATCCATATTATTTTGAATAAAGCAATATTACAATAGCTAAGTTCTGGATTGTATGGCAACGGAAATGCCTTACTTCTCAAATTAAAATAACCTGTGTATGAAGTTCACCGGCAACAAATCATATGTAACTATAAAATAAACGAATAAAAAGCATGCTGAAAGTAGATAGTTAAATGTAAAAAGGGATAACATGGAAAATTTATTACTAACTTAAGGTAGAGCCTAGTTTAGTGAGTGAAACAATAAACGATTAGCTTTGTTTCAAAATTGTTTGAGAATGTGATATGCAGTTTATGCAGAATAAGCAGTTTTCCATAGGATACCACATACATGTTTGTAATTGTAACTATGAATTTTATGATTTGGATTTATGTGTGAATTGAAAGTGAATTTCTTGAGTCTCCGATAGCGTCATTACAAGATCTAGAACTTTAGACGACATTTTTTCTCTGGAATGTTTAAGGTGCTGCGAATGACTTGTAATGACGCGAAAGTAACTTTGCCGTAAGAAAATTATAAATATTTTGATAATTAGCTAAGCTGACCTCATGACCAATCGCTGTACAAACAAAGATATTAATTTATTCACCCAAAAGTAGAAAAACAACATAACTTTGTATAGTGTGCCGTCAATTCTCGAACTAAACCCCCTTCAAACTAACTTCATAGGGGCTTTAATTAGAGAATTTTCCAAGCTCGAGGACCTTCCCAGCTCTTCTGTTGGCACAGATGACCTGGAAAGGACATTGGCCTATGCATGACATGGGTAATGGGGAAAATTAAGCTGAAGTAAGTAAGTTAATGTTACAAGATACACGCGATATAGATTTCCAAAATTATTCATGTTTTTAGTCGTGTTTTACAATGAATGTTGTGGTGATTTAGAATGCATTTTTTTTGTTTTGCAAACACTGTATTTAAAGGTCCTCCACTCAGACATACATTTTACACACATTATTTTGATGAATTATATTAGTTATCACATTAGTTTTCTTTAGCAAGGACTCTTGATTACGGGTCAGAAAAGTAGAATGTCTGAGGTAGTACATTTCGCAATAGCCATAAAATACATTGTGAATGGTAGTTCAGTGTCATCTTCAGACGTGTCACACGTACATATAAACGAGTCACTAACCTTCTGTTATTCCTAGCACAAGGAATATGCTACATTACACTCAGGCACGGCGCTGGCAATGAGTGCATTGCTCAGTGCTATATACTGCCTGATTGACCAAATATAAAATCCCCCTCCCTTTTCTCAAAAACGCAGATGCGTACGAGTATAATGAAATAAGTGGATACCATGGATTTTCTGGTAAATAAAATTGCACTGTGAAACTGCAATGTATGGTACGACAAATCGAGAGATATCGAACGATATGGCAAAAAACAATATATTTTGTCACTGAACTTGAGACCACTTTTATAGACACTAAACATTTATCTAAACTTTACAGTCATCTTATAAGCGACTGAATATCATTTGAGTTACAGCTGTTTGACCAAATATAAAATCCCCCTTCCTTTTCTCAAAAACGCAGATGCGTACGAGTATAATGAAATAAGTGGATACCATGGATTTTCTGGTAAATAAAATTGCACTGTGAAACTGCAATGTATGGTACGACAAATCGAGAGATATCGAACGATATGGCAAAAAACAATATATTTTGTCACTGAACTTGAGACCACTTTTATAGACACTAAACATTTATCTAAACTTTACAGTCATCTTATAAGCGACTGAATATCATTTAAGTTACAGCTGTTTGACATTAAGGTTATATTTAGAAGCTCTGCGCTATTTTAGAATCTCTGTTTAAGGAATAGGATTGACGGAGCAAATCTTCAAGATATCCGAATGATTATCTGCAGATAAAGACATATAAATATCATCCAAAATATCTTCGTGACTAAATTTCCTTTGATAAGTGATCGTGCCAAGAAGATTTTATACAAATGAGTTGAAACTAACGTTAGTTTACATCCGTATGGCGCATGTCGAGAAGAAGAAAAAAGAAAACAAAATTACAGGCACACATTTACCAATTGTAGTTTGGATAATACCATCAATCTAGTTTATGATAAGTAAAATTTTAAAACATATAAGCTGGTGAGCTAAAATGACAGCAGACACTGTCGCTTAACCTATGCCACTTGTCTAATACATGCAAATAAAAAATCAAATAAACGCTTGATTATAGAAATTAACAATTAATTGCAGTCTGTAGGTAACAACAAATATAAACTGCAACACCAGATTACCTGGAGGAATAAGCCAACAAAAAGCTTACTGGTGTACCTGTAGATCAACTAAGAGTAACTAACGACTTGTTCTCCGGCGAATACAGTAGCTTATATGCAACTTACGCATGCTATCAACATTAATACTTTGAAGTCATCGATGTATATTTTGGTTATTTTGAATCGTTGCCTCTTAAGAGATTGTCAGGATCGACAGTAACGTTAAGTATTTATTACTTGTTTTCACTGCAAAAGTGCCAGTTGCAATTCATAAGTTCTTTAACGTAGCGATTTAAACCCATACAAGTCAGGTTTGTCTTTTACTTGCTCTCATTTTTTACAGGTTAGGTTAGGTTATTAACGAAATCATCTCAATTGTTCTCCCTCTCGTATTTCTTCCCCCATATCTCCTGTCGTTCTCCTTCTGTTATGCATAGTGTTTACCAAAGCCTACTTACTACATGTATGACCAAATCAATGACACTATTTTCTCCTTGCTTTTTTTATAATCACTCCTTTCCTACTGGCCTTTCAACTTTATTCAGCATACTTTTATTCTTAAATGCTTGTGTACAGAGTACGAGTACCCACTACAACAGTGAACAAAAAGTGTTTTCCGTATATTTATGATCAGGTTTCCTTTCAAGTGTACCTTGTACATTAAGAATGGCATGCCAATAATAAAAACATCTTCAAATATTTCTCAAGACAGAAAAAAAGTACATGACAAAAAATACAATATACTATCTAGGTCTTAAAAAGGTTTGTTGCAAATTGTATCACAAGGTTTTAAACAATATTACTTACGAGTATAAAAATTCAAATGCTAGTTGTGTATTATACTTTTACTGGACATCTCTACTTTGCTAGTCTTTTGGCACAAAATAAATGAGTCCTGTAACTCCTGTTAGGATAACCTTGTTATGGTCAGAGAGATCGAAGATTATATACAGTCGCATTGATTATTGAAGCTGTCGATAATATTAATGCTATTTACCAGAATACTCAGTAACCAGCATGACATGAAAAAATGTCAACGCTTGTGTTTTTTCAAAACTGTTTTTCAGGGGAAGTATCTTTAAGCAAGTTCAAGGCAGGATCAATTGAAAATTTTGGCGTAAAACTAGTTGAATGCGATGGTGTGAAAAATTGATAAAGCAGTTATACTTCTTCAAATTTCTGCTGAGTTTCAGAAGATTAGGCTGCTCTAAACTCGATCTCAAGGAATCAGTACGTAAGCAGGCAAATGGTTATAATTAGATGACGTAACTAATAATTATGACCTGAATTACTCACGTAAACACAACTCCCTTTAGATGCAAAGAATAAATACACCATATGCAATGGAAAATAAGGTAGAATCATTTGTTTGAATTGTTCTTTTCATGTACGTTATACTTAGAAAAGATATATTCTTTTAGAAGACAACATGGACCGCTATTATACAGGCAACGAAGAAAGAAATTGTATATCTTGTAACGTACGTGATAGGTACATTTTTTTACAAAGGTAATTGTTTGATATTACAATGTCATTCTGGCAAGGGATATTACCAAAAAAACAAATAGATTAGAAATTCTGAAGTGAATCTGTCTTCGTTATACGCCACAACAGAAAACAGAGGTGACTGCTTGGGAAACTTGTAAACAGAGCAATTTTGGAGTTACGGTGTCAATTATCACCTAAGAGTATTTAGATCCATTAAATTTATTCATTTCCATAAAAAAGCAAGTTTCATTAAAAGGTATGTAGCTGCTGCCGAACAATTCGCACAAAAAAAAACATAGTTGACATAATGAAAAGTAGCTCAAAGGTTTATAGTTGCTCATAAAAGTAGATAAACTACCAATAGCATACAAAGAAACCTATGTGCGTTATTAAATACATGTACACGTCGAATGATAAGCCAAAACAAGAACATATTTGTACCTGATTTGTATCTATTGCTACAGCAGACTGAGACGTAATAGTCTGCGTTTAACGAGTCTCGATCATGCAGATTAAAGTGTCGGAAAGTGTAATACAAAGTAGTTTTTGGACGGCTGTTCCTTCAAATAGAAATAATATCAATTATATTTTATATCGTAAATGCTACATATACGCAAACGACAAGTGGTTACTATGGTATGATTGTCAGTAGTCAAGGCTTTAAAAAAACAAGTCCCATTTAGACATAAGGAGCAAAGTCTCCAACATCAAGAGCTTCATATGATGTCTCGATTAAAGTCTTGCCTTTGCGAGGTCCATGACAATCAATGGATAAAAACAAGTGTGGATAAGGGAAGGTAGTAAGAAAACTTGATGTAAGAAGGCAGCCATTAGATGTTAAAATGGACTCAATCAACTGCCTTGCATGCTACCCTTACCAGGAATTAATTCGAAAACATTTTATTATTGTGGTTTACTTGTATTGACAGGCTTGTAATAACCTATCAACAGAGCGTCATTAGTTAATACGTCAGATTTTAAGGAACTAATTAGCTACTTATCTTTTAAAATCAAGTTCTGTCGCATGAACAAGGTCTTTTAGGACGAAAATTTGTGAACGGGTCGTACTTATTTTTCAAAAGAAGGTAAAGTTATTGACCTGTTTCTCTTGTATTCAATTATGCTGTTGCTGGAACACAAAACCAAGGCATGATGATAATAAAACAAGTAGAGAAAATATTAAGTTCATAATTTTTAATACTTTTCCCTCAGAAAGCATAAAGTATCTGCGCCTCAGAAGTTACTTTAATCGATTAAAGCAGCAGATTTCTCCAATTTTGTATATTTTATTAATAAACACGGATGATTGCGTTGACATAAGATTTCTAACAATTGTATAAAAGAAGGAAATGTTAAATTTCTTAAATGTTACAGGTACGTACAGTGTTATGTATTTGGACATACAAATCTTCACTTGGTAAAAAGCACTCAAAGCCTGAAACAGACTAGAGATGTTAATTATCAATTAAAAAAAATTTTTGTTATCAATATTTTGATATACCACTTTGGATCATCATTCCCTGCTCTCATGAATTACAAAGTCAGTAAATAATTTTGCTTTCATCAAATGCATTTAAACCCCCCAGCAGATTCATTGATTCACCTGCTTGTAACTTTATCGAATAAATCGACTCCGAAGCTATACAGTGTGAGATCAGTGTTTCATTATTTTCTAATCGAATCGAAACTACGTAGTAACAAATATCGTAAATTGGCGTCAATTGGTTATTAGTACTTTGTTCTTCTAGAAATGTTTCAATCCAGTAGTCTAATTTTTACAACACATATTGAAGAAGTTTGCAGTATAAAATACTAACAAGATTATCACGCTTGAGTCTTTCATTACAAGAGATTCAAGTTAACAAAGCAATGTTTTTAAATACTCCCGTCCTTCTTATCAAAGTTATAATACCTGGAGAACTTGAAACAGTAGCTCTAGCCTTACTTATCTCCGGTTTTGCTAGACCCCGATTCAATTCCGGAAATTACCAGTGTTATATGTCCTCATTCTCAAAAGGTATCCGTTGAAACACGGAGAGAATCGTTTGTCGGAAGCGAAAAGAAATATTCTATGTGCAAGACTTTTGAAATATATAAATCTCTTAATAAAACCACACTCATACAGAGAGTAGGGAATAGAGACACAAGAGTGGCTAATAATATCTTTGTCGTGAATAAGATTTGAGCAGTAAGTTTCCATAACATACACATAAAATACACGGGATTTAAAATAAAAAACAATATACCTGCTTCACATCAGATCTGTACCTAATACAACTAACTTTGAGAGTAATCATAACCAAGCACAAACAAATAATTTCTAATTTCGGTATAGACACAAGTCGTATTATGTACAGCGAACCATGTAGTGTCGCTTTATTACTACTACACCAAGACATTACTGTCAGTATTAAGATGTACTACTACAACATCAAGTACTATCAATAATACAGATACATTAACTTAATAATCAGTATTTTTCTTACGAAAGATTCAAGTAGCCAATTCGAAGTTGCCTGTAATGCACGACATGCAATTGAATTCTAATACTATCACGAAAAAAGGGGTTGCATTACAAATGCCACTAAAATTATTATTTCTACCACTACTACTACCAGTACTACTTATACTATAATAAGAACCTAATACCGCAGAGACTTTGCTACTACTAGTACTACTAGTACTACTACTAAAATCGGAGACTACTAACACTGTTAAATATATTTTGTCAAAAACTGATATTCTTCCCTCACATCCCAAAAATAAGTTATTGCTTTACCATAGCTCGCAAAAATCTCATGGCATCTAACGTTTTCTGTTCTTAGGACCTTGATAATGTACTCTTTGATCACCTACGTAAATGGCTTGAAGTACCAATCTATGGAACTCTTAGCAACATCTTTCTTTCTAGGAACAAATTTTGCTTAAACTTCAATCTCTCTTCTATCAAATATTGTCAGTGCCAGGCAGTGTGTCGTCATGCCCTAATAACAGTTTCAAGCGAGGATATAAAAGAGCTAAGGAAATCATATCATCTTTCTCAAATATTCAGTATGATGTTTACAAGAACAGGATGTCCTTAAAGCATTTCGTACAGAGCATGAGGACAGACTTCAAAAGCACCTCATCTCGTAAAGATTTTTCTTTTGAAATGTGACTAATTAGTCTTGATCTACACTTAACTCTCTTTGGGCTTCCACTCAAAGTCATATGCCTAATAACATATTTAATTTGACTGTTCGCTATATCAAAAACACTCAGCCAACAAAGTCTAATCTCTTTAAATGGAGTATTTCATCTACTGCCAATTGCTCCTTTTGCTTAATGCATGAGACACTTCTTCATGTAGTTTCTGGCTGCAAAGTATACCTTGAACAGGGTCGCTTTACATGGCGCCATGACTCTATCTTAACCTTCATTACTTCTACTTTGGAATCTGTAAGGATATTTGGTAAAACGTCCCAGATTTCACCAGTATGTAAAAGGATTTAGGATACGACAATAATGCAAAGAACTATATCGTCAAAACAATTATGAACATTGCCATAAGAACTACTTCTTACGTACTTTTTTAAGAATTAAAGAATGAAGACATCCAGGATTAATAACATTTTAGGCAGAGTAATTGTTATACGTCTATTAGTAACACTTACGTTTACTCTATTTTTCCATGTTTAAGATTCAAGTAATCAATTCCTTGTTTACTGTAAAGTGAGACTTGCAATTGTATTTTAATGTCATAAGGAAATAAACTGTGTTTACACTATTACTACTACTACTACTACTACTACTACTACTACTACTAATAATAATAATAATAATAATAATAATAATAATATTATTATTATTATTATTATTATTATTATCATAATACTGCTGCTGCTGCCACGGATGCTTCTTTTCTGCTACTGCTGCTCCTCCTCCTTCCTCTCCTCCTTCTTTTGCTCCTACTACTAATGTACTACTATGCTAGTACTAGAATTCTACTACTTCTACTACAAGTACTATGTTGCAACAAAGATATCCTGTGGAAATTTGCTGTCCAGTGTATGGACGAAAGCTTAATTTTGTCAAGATCTGCTAGTACAGAGAGTTGCAGACTACTGATACTAATACGGATGCTATTGTTGCCTAACTACTATGGTTTTAGTGACTTCTCTGTTTAAAAACAGCAAACTACAGAGAGTTTTGTTGATTTTGCCAGATTAAAATTTTTGGATTTTATTTTCGAACATTCAAATACCTTTCCTTGTCCTTTTGTTTTTGTATTTCAATACACTTTAACAATTAAATATGCTTTGTAAACATACTATTTAGATAAATATGCGTGACGTCATCAAATAAGTCATGTTTTAAGTAAACTTAGAGTAAAAAAGCAAAATAGAGTCAAAAATCAAGATCAAATATACAACATTGTATTATCAAAAGCGCATTTATCTTTCGATTAATAGTCCAGGAAAGGTGCCAAATTTGCATCCCTTGAAGAGGAAGAAAGTCAAGTTTTCTGTTCCTACATCTAAGCTTCGATTCCAAATTTAAATCTGTTGCTAACAATTTATGAATATTTAGGCAAACGTTTCTTCTTTGTTTGAGTACAGTAATTAATCCCGAATCCTACACAAGGCAGGAGAAACGAGTGTTTTCCTCTGCTAATACGATACGAGTATTAACATCAAGTGTGTTACATTTATGGGTCTAATAAATTATTATTTATTTTACAAACGTCATAACTTTATTGTTCCAAATTTAAATGTATGTACTAATATATTACTTTAAATGAGCAATAGCAATTAGTAGCGAGTGACAGGTCAACAAAATAACTTCATACAATCCTACTTATGGTCTAGGTCACAAGATTATTACCAAGCTTTGGTAATTACATAAGTAGCTTTCTCAATACCTTAACAAAGTTGACTTTAAGTAAATAAGAGGGCAACCAATGACTTCCTAAGGCTAGCTGCGTTGAGAACTGTAGGTTTGTGTACTTCTTTTCCTTCCTGTGTCGCTAAGGAGGTGTAGCAACAAAGGTTTAGGCTTACTATGCGATATACATAAGGCTTATGATAAAAGATTTGTAAAATCTTTAATTGAGTTTCGTACTAGAATATACAAATAATTCAATCCAACATTAATCCTTACGACCATGACAAAATTTTATGGACGTAGAATCATAATAGAATAAAAACACTAGCCGTGCAAGCCCACTGTTGCGATGGCGACATATCACATGACATGTTCCGCTCCAATGAATACTTCACTTTGAAATGAGCAAGTTCCTTTAACAATGAAGTCCCTATGTAACAGAATTGTTGTCGCCCAGGTAAATCCCTATCAAGGCTGCCGCTTGCTTTCATAAAATCGAGTTTAAGTAGGTATGAAACCGATGAAAAGGATATAGATCAGAGAAAATAAAGCAATCGCGATTTACAACTGGGCGGCGAGAGAAAACATGAACGGCTGCTTAAAATGGATTTACGCCAACGACAAAACTTTCTTGTTTGTTCATCCAATAAACTCTCCGTTTTGAACGAGAAACAACTGAGGCTAAATTACAACACGTATCCGGTTAATGAAATCTATCCTTATTCTTTAACAATCAGAGGTCCTAGCTTGGCAAAGGCGCGCGCGCTGTATGTTTGCCAAGATTTCGTTGATACACACGTATTCGTATAGTGTCCCGTTCCAATACGTTTTTGATAGAACACTACGTTGTTGTCGGATATTGCTTTGGTACTATGCAGAAGTAACATTAAAATGATCCTAAGAATCTTTGAGGCGTATGGTTAAGTGGCACAAGTCTTACATAGTGTGGGGTGGATTGTTGTGTGGTGACGATACCCATTCTTGACATCTCTAAGCTTCTATCTCAGTCTTGCGTCACCAATTCTACTTCGGACATGTCAAACAAAAGCAAGGAATGTCGGCAACTCTCTTTAATTCCAGAAGTAATTTTAACATTCACGAAGTTTGGTCATCTCACGATAAACGTCTCGGGCCTCAATGCCGTTGATTAACTGTTGAATTAGCAGAATAGCTACTTCTTGGATTTAACAAATTCATAATAAAGGTGAAAATGGCAATAATTTGAGAATCGACTGTAGAATAAAAACTAAACCTTTTAAATATAGGTCATTGCCTAGAAATGAAAGAAAACAACATTTTCTTTCCTATTGATAACTTTACAACGCTGTTGCTGCTTCTGCCATCCATTACCTAATATCATAAGAGCGAAGAGATAGTTCTTTGATTCGACCTCGTGATCCAACTTACGAAGAAATACTGTGGATGGTTCTTGCCTTGAGACTGATTTCTGACTTTTAACTTCAACAGAAGTTTCAATGTCCAAAAAACAATCGTAGTGTCAGAGTCCTCCATGCACTGATACTCAAATGGGTACTAAAATAGTACGATGCTATTGCATCAAAACTGTGAAAAATATACCATGACAGATTAATTTTAAGTTGCATACAGTTTGACTTTATTCTCCAATAGATTCTGGACATTTTAGACTGAGTCAAAGACGTAGACTCACAGACGTCCAATTTGATTCGATTATGGTACACATTTCATTTTCATGCACAGGCAAAAATTGCTTATCTAGGAACTGATAAACAAAATAGAACGTGCGATGATAACATCGTCGCACCAAAGTCTTGCTTCAGGCAAAAGTTGTCTATATTTTTTGAATACTTAAACTTTTATCCCCAGATATTGTCAATGTTGGTTTCTTTGGCTGATGTATTTTTCTAAATTTTCATCCAGAAATATTTATCCACGTTTTCGTGAATTTCTATCCCTACGGCCATTTATTTTTAGTTTCATTTAAAAATAGTTAAATCAATGTTTAAATCTATTAAAAACTTTAAATTATATAACTGTATTACCCAAGGAGTACTTTTACTATCTGTTTATGAACGATGCTTAGTGCAAGGTTATTTTTAACTGTTTGAGTACGGTTATGAATCAGACAAGTAGATCTATATACGCTTTAAATAAAGGAAATTTGTGTATTATTTGATATAGACATTTGCATTCTCTCGTCCATTTCATGTGAACAACCTGTCATTTTATCTGTACACGCGACTCTTCCCTGGACGCTACTGCTCATTCCATGTCAGTGGTTCTGTGGTTTGCTACAGACAAATCTAATCACCCATGTTTGAGAAAACAAACTGCATCCAGTATCAAGAAGAGGTTGTAGTGCTATGCACAATATGAAATATCGGAGAACAGTCTTGCAATCGAAAAACCTCGTCCTAAATGTATTTAGATCCCTTCTCTCTCGAAATTACACTATGTTCCTTCTAAGGACGTTTCAGTTGCTCAAGTTAAAGCACCAGGAAATTACATAGGCGGACTATGTGTCCATTTATGTAGCATCATCTTCATCATCCAGCACTTCAATCTACCATTAAGCCAAAGGCAGCCATATATACATTTCTTCTTGATGTCAAACTCAAATGCCAATAACAAGACCCATGTTTTTCTTTAGCACAACGTTAGATTAAAATTAGGAATTGAAACCATTCGTCATCCAGTGGACAGTGCTCGTAATTTGTCGCTGGTGCTATGGATGCTTTCTTCTCCACACTGTCTTTCAATTCTTTACAATTTGAAGGGTCGCCAGCGCTTCCTCTTACACAACAAGAGCCTTTCATACAGTAAGACTAATCCTAACCACAAGCAGAACAAGATCTAGTTAATTCTTTCCTCTCTTGAGAGGTCTTTCATCAATCCAGTCTCACCTGGCCGTAGTGCCTTGGTAAAGAAGATACTGTTACAATTCTATGTCGTGACCGAAGAACTTGTTTCTAAAGCCATGGGCATTTCTTTGTACTTTATTCTGTGCAGTAACTTGGTAATGTAATTCACCGGAAGCTTTAGCTCACAAGCGTTTATTGTTGTCTTGATTTCATCTTATGATGGATAACGAACGCATTTATCTGGTGTTTTATAATGAAAGTATAATTAAATTATCTTCTCTGCACTGAAAATCCTTCCGCAGCTTATAAAAAGTATTTGAAAAGCCCAGACGGTTTATCATAGGACCCTCAATACGAAAAGGCTGAACAAAGGTCTGACAGCCTGAGTAGAAGCTCCAGCAAGCATGCTTCATCATCAATAGATGCAAATTACATTCTAACGCTAATTAATGACAAAAGATGCCAAAACGTTTACAATCACATAAAGTGTCAAGTATAGCGAAAATAATTGAACTTTGAAAAGTTGTGTAACTGCTACATTATCAAACATTTGAGAGGCCAATCGCTTTGAATACAAGAAACAGATCTCTCGTAGCAGTAAGTGACAGGAGCCTGTATATCAATTCCCAGATGTATATATATGACAGAAGTTGATGTTCATATTCATGTAGGTATTTAAATTATTACTTATTTAATAGTCCTTATTAGTTTATGTTTAAATTTATTAATAAATTTTGTATTAAACTTGTCATTCAATATGACTGATGAAATTGCTTAGTCTTCCTTTAACTGTTGTTTTTAAGTTAATACATATTTTTCTATTCATTTCCCTTCGTCTAAAATGGCTGCATTTGCATATTTCTTTATTTATGACTCATGTGAGAAATCAAACTCACAATTCTCAGACTAAAATCTAATTTCCGAAACGATACGCCATTGTAAAATCGTCTTTGAAACTTTACGCCAATGCGCTAAAAATATTCTTAAATGCTCTGCTCGTCTGACACTTTTAAGGATGCGAACAGTCAAAAAGCAGAGTATGGATAAATGGCAACCTTTTATAAGAAACATGGTTCGAAAATGATTTAAGCGCAATGTCGCATATTTTGAACACGATTTTCAAGTTTTGTAAAGCAAATAAGTTGTTTAATATGCCTTTCTCCATAAACGGTTTCTGAATAAAAATTATTTAACTCGTTAAGAAGTGTTTATTTATAGAGATTCACATCTATTTGATAAACATGGATGTCTCTGCTTGTTGGTATGTAAGTGTGTCCAATCAAAGTGCACATGCTTTACTCATGTATTAAACAACGTACTATTGGGAAATCACACCGCAGACACAAGCACGTCAAGAGCTCAAGCATCCATGTATATTTCTTACAAAGGGAATACATTGGAACGTTTCAAATAATTGCTCTTCATCACTAAACATGACTACAAATTTTACAGTTGCTAAATGATAAACACATTTTAACAAGTATGCTTATTTGTCTCTTAGGCACATTTGAAATACAAGTACCATAGCCCGCATTAATAACATTTGTTTAGAAAGACAAGCCGAAATGCACATCTTTGTATTTCCAATTTATCTGTCAATATGCAGAGAGCAAAATTGCTTTCAATTTCAGCTCCATTGAAAATTTGTTACATACTTTAGAAGTTACAGTCAAAATTGTATGCAAAATTTGTGGCATTTAAATGTTCATTTAACTAGCATACACTGTTATATAGTTTCCAAAAGCATATCGCTATGGTAACCTAATGTTGATGGCCCTATTTGAAGTCACTCGACTAAAGTGGAGTACAACATGGATTAGGACGAGTGTGTCAACCTGTAAGATGATTAATTTTGAAAGTAATCAATGGTCCTTGTACAGCTCTTACGATATCTTCCGTTAGCTTGTAAACGTACAAGCCAAGGGTCAACCAGAAAGTAGGATTACGTTTACTGAAGAAACTCCGTCCATTGATATCTTTAACGTAAGTACTGGCTATATGTGTTGAAGATTGTCCTTGGATTTCCTTAATAACAATGAGGATTTCAGATCAGTGACTGTTAACTTGGAAGAAAGGAAAACGGTAACAATGATTGTGTTTTTCCGTCAGATTGTAACATTTTCTATTGCACTGAAGATATACCTATAATCATTGCACGTGTTTTTTATAATTTTGGGCCTCCGGTTTGAAATGCAGGAAATCTTTTTAAACTCGTTTCACGAGTTGATATTCAATAGCCAGTAGTAGCAGATACGAAATATCGTTGAAGTGACAAGGAATTTCACACTAAGCGCTTCATTTTAAGTTACTCAGAATAAGTCTACACGACTCACTTTTCGTCGGATGCGGTTCATTCAACATACGAAACTTAACAATTCACAGAAATTAAGGTCCAAATGCTGGCAATGTTGCAGCCCTTCATATGTTAGTGGCTGCCAAGTGCACTAAAACAATAGAGCTGGTTGACGAAAAATCAGCAAATGTTACGTTAACTTTGATACCCATTAGGATTGATGTTAGAATTGATCCTATGAAGGCCACTATTACATCGAAGGCAAATCCTTTGCACCCTGCTTTTTCTTGTTTACTTATATATTTATTTACGTGTTTATTTATCTATTTATTTATTCTACAAGTTTTATTACAAATACAAGCATTAGAAATAGCAGATCGATGTTCAAGAAAGTATAGACAGTTACAATTGGTCGACCAACACTAACATCAATATTCGTTTTAAGTTAAATATACCTGAAAATATTCCTGACTGGATAGATAAGTGGATGAATAAATGCAAACATTATCTATCTATCCATCTATCTATCTATCTACCTATCTATCTATCTATCTATCTGTCTATCTGTCTATCTACCTACCTATCTTTCTGTCTATCTGTCTGTCTGTCTATCTATCCATCTGTCTATCTATCCATCTATCTCGTACAGATTGTTCAGAGTTGCAAACTAATTTAACAAAATCTATTTGCCTCTATCCTAACCCACTATCTATAATTTTGCGACAAATAAGTTATATCACCCATACGTATAAATTCATTTTAAATCTAATGACAACTTTAGTACAAGACAGTGAAAATTATAGATTTATTTATGAAGATTTTATCTACTAGCTATCTTCATTCTAAGGATGTAGCTTAAGAGAAACCCGAAATGGTAATGTCACATCATGAAATCTTGAAAACGTACAGAGCATTGTTTTGTTTTGCTGCTAAAGGCTTTTGTGACCAAGTAAGTTGGATGCGCTAAAGACATGATGTATACAACAAAATAATGCATTAAAGTACTCAAAGACAATCGGTATACCGTTTGTTCTCTTTAAATGCAAAATAATTTGAGATTTATAGTATACGTACCACTTTGATGTGGCCTGTATAAGGAGCGTGTGTAATTTAAACACTGAAATGCAGACTACGCCATTGCTCGATTATTCATTTAGCGCATCTGTTGCAATTTATCTCATGTTTGCAAGATGAAGTAATACATTTGACCGCATATCTACTGGTAGTGGCGCTATAATGCTAATGTTGATGGCACTCCAAATACCGAAGTAACAACGTTAATGGAGATATCATTAGAATTCCTATAAGATGAGAAGGAGGAATTTATGAAAGGGTCAGGAAACGTCTGTCATGAGTTTATAATTGTCGTTGTTATTACAGACGATGAAATATGGGCGTGGTTTGTAACGTTTTATCGCTCAACAGTAGGATCGACATTTCTACGCAACACAGTATCGTATTGCTAATCAGTTATTTAGTTATTTCAGCTGATTAGGGAATATTCAGCCACTCTTATTAAAACCGAGTTATAAAGAAGAAGCTAGACATGCTCGGTTAACACAGTTGCATGGACAGCAAATTTTGGCCACTACCATTAAGAGTATGCTTCATCTTCGCTAACAGAAAATAAAAGTTAATATTAGGGCCAAAGGTATGGCACGATAAGGCACAACGAGGTCAGCAAGCCTTAGCCTCGTTATGCGATAATCAGAGATGAGGTTTAATATGCCGTGCCAAAATAATTCTCGAACTACATTGTACAAAAAGTCATTTACTGAAGCAATTGCCTTCTATGACTAATAGGAATTGACTTTATTGATTTACTCTGAAAGGATTATCTTAAAACAGAGAAGACACCTTCCGGAATATTAAACCAGTTTACGCTACTATAAGTGATCATTCCTCGTATCATTTATGGTTTTGTCAGCTATTTAAGAAAACTATACTCCAATATTAGCAATATTACTGCGAGATACGGTCCTGGTAGGTATCACTCTGCAGGTAGAAACTTATGATGTAGCATTCATTTCTGTCATTCTAAACGAATGGGATTTTTATCCCGTTAGCAGAATAGTTATGGTTATCGTCTTTACAATTTTCATGAATGTGGGGTCGTGCCTACATCTGGCAACAATAAATGTTAATAAGACAAGAGTTACCAACAATTTATATGGGTCAATCTATACATTTTGGATTTGTACTCATAGTCTCCATTTTTAATCCTTCTTTAAAATCTATCATGGTGCTCATCTAGTACAAGTTAACTAGTAAGAAAGATGATAATTTTGTGATGATGAAGATGTTGATCATGATGATTATGATGATTGATGATGATAACTGAGTGATGATAAGAATGGTACCAATTATGTCGATGAAGAAAAACATGATGTTTCAAGATTTTAGCCCTAAAGGGGCTTCTACAAACTGAAATATCTTACTAATAATCCTGATTTTTTATCCTATAATTCCTTCGTTAACTCACGGTTAATTCCTTCGTTAACTCACGGTTAATTCCTTTGTAAAAGGAATAAATGGAGTTATTCAAATCGGTTGAGTGTGAACCTGTTAGTGACGCTACAATTTTTACCACAGTGCTTTTGGTTGAGTGCAAAATTTTGCGAGTGCAGCTCATCATCTTATCATGAGCAGAGGCAATTGGCATAAATGGAGAGCAGTATGTCATATCATCATTAGATGAACCAATCAGGATCAGTGCCTGTGGCGACTGGTGGGGTTTTCCGCTTGGGGGGAGCAATTTCAGATTTGGGTGTGACCCAATATAGATAAGGACCACGCCCCTGTTTCGTATTAGAGATGTTACATGAGAACAAAAATGTCTTTTTTATGTCTGTGTTGCTCAGGAAGTTAAGCATTTAGTAAATCCTCGATACAAAATGTTTACTTTATAAAAACAGAAGTTACAAAAGCAAGGTTACAGCAAATGTCGTATCATAAGAGCTATACTTGACTTTGAGTTCGCCACAGGTGCACTTTGATTATTGTTAAAATTATGATCATTACTGTTAACGGCAAATAGAATACACTGGAGTGTTGAGTGCATGTTGTCAGGTATAATTAACTTAAAACTGGCAAACCAAAATCGCCATTGCCCTCGTCCCCCTCGTCCTTCTAACCTTTCTTCGTCGCACTGCTTTGCATTCGTCACTAAAAGCTGTAGCAACAATACCATTAACATTCAGCAGATCAGGCTAAATAAGCCATGTGGGTGTCGTCAAGATGGATTAGAGAACTTCTATGAAACGTCACTTTGATTGTTTTTAATGCTACAAATAACAAGTTATGTCTGGGGTCCACGTGATATTATATTTTGCTTTAAATCGCTTGGAATTTTTTTATGTTACGCTTCCATTGAGGAAGATATCCAAGCAATCCAAGGAATTCTTGTAATCCTAAAATGGATTATCTATAATAATAATAATAATAATAATAATAATAATAATAATAATAATAATAATAATAATTTTTTCTTAAACTTCATTGTGGTATATATCTAACTATGTATTCAAATACAAATCTCTCTAATGTTAGGTAACTTGTATTTAGCTGGCCTAGTTACATGTTTGTCAATCTAAATAAAAAAGATCACTACACACAATTAGTAAAATAGAATGCCCGGATAAGTCCAAAGTTTTTTGCTCATGCAGAAAATCTAGTAGGTCGTACGGATGATTATATTAGTTAATTTCACTATCATGTAATTAAGTGCAATTATTATTATTATTATTATTATTATTATCATTATTATTATTATTATTATTGTTGTTGTTCTTTTCCCTTTGTGGTCTGGCTGATCGTATTGCCGTTTTGCTCTTGCTAGACGAGTCATAACTAACAACCAAGGTCTAACAGGAGAATTTTATCCTTATTTACATGTCTAAGACTCT
>JANTCA010052960.1:0-19079 GCA_024741275.1 Chironex yamaguchii
ATGCCCACTCTTGACAAATATATAAAAAGCACTGTGTCTGTTGAGGTATTACAGATATCTGACACTGATGAAGGTTTCAAGCATTCATCATTGTCAAATATATGTGGTATCTCAACAAGTGCATTTTATTGTACATTTTCAAGAAATATATGTATATGTAACTAGATACACACCAGTATGCCTAAATACGGTTTTTTTGTAAGATTGCTGATCACCTTCAAGATATTGTATTTGTACTTTTAGTGAATATGAAATTGTACAAAAGCTTGTTGCCCTCCCGATTGAAGTGCTTCACGAGGAAGTATTAGTACCAGAGGTATGACCGATGTTTTATTTTTGCAGTTTCTAAACATTTGACCTCTTGTTTCAATCAGACACTGATTATGTTCTTAGTTGCATAATTTGTTTAGCTTGCAGGCACGGAATACTTAAGAACTACTTATCTTAATCATATTCTTAGCATCACCTGTTCAGGTCAGAACTGAAATAAATGCCGTTGAATGCAGGGTTGTCTCCCACGCTTACGCCTTCACCAATAAAAAGTGCAATATCTCTTCCCTAGACTAGAGTACGTGGTGATTTATCTTTGACGAACTATCTGATAGCTTTTTAAGTTTGAATCGTATGGTGAATGGGAGTCAACTTCATATCAAACATTATTCGATAATCATATCAATTCCCTAATTATTTTAAGTTGGGAAAAGAACAGCTTTGTAGCCGTTTAAGTTCTTCTAGTATACTCAAAGGAACCTAGTTAATCCCTGTATACGCTACGAGATTTAATCCGGATTAAAGTAACCCACATTAATTATGTGTAGTGTGAACGCAACTAACCCGGGTTCGTTCCGGGTCAAACTAACTCATCTCCAATAGAGCCCCGTTTACAAAATGAGATTTAACCCGAGTTAAAGTAACCCAGGTCGAATCCGCTTTGGTCAAAATGAAATATAAACGCAGATCAGGGGTCGAGTTAGGCCTTGAGCACGCATGCATGTTATACACTGGTGTAGATGAAATTCAAAATCGCTGGCGGAGAATTGACAGGATGGCATTTCGCTGGGAAAATTTTGTTGAGAACTAACCCGGGTTCCCCCCACTTCGCGTCTACACTACAAGTTGAAGCAGTTGACCCGGGTTCGACCCACTTTGCGTTTACACTACACGTTGAAGCAGTTGACCCGAGTTCGTCCCACTTTGCGTTTACACTGCACATTGAAGCAGTTAACCCGGGTTCGTCCCACTTTGCGTTTACACTGCACATTGAAGCAGTTAACCCGGGTTCGACCCGGGTGCAATGCACCTATTGGAGGTGGTTTAGATTAACCAGGGTCGATTCCGGGTTAATTGCGTTTACACTGCAAAAAGTTAATGTAGGTTACTTTAACGCGGGTCAAACCGGGTTAAATCTCGTATTGTAAACAGGGCGATAGCTAAGCAATTGTGAGCACAAGTGGAATGATAGTATGGTAAACAAAAGTTGGAAAACTTAAACTAGCATTGTTTTTGCGTGCTATTTATTAGAATCCTGCTATCTGTTAAACATTTCCACATTTTGTTTGACGGGATAGAACATTTGGTTTATTTCATATTAATCAAGAAAGTGCCTTTTCTTTTTTCCTTCTAGTCACTGAGTGTTAAATTAAAAGAGAAGGACCTTGAAAAGTATCATTCAATGGTACTTGTTGAAAGACCAGACTTGGTGTTTACTTAAATGAATCAAAGGATTTAAAAAAGACTACGTCTTGACCTTCTGATACGTTCGTCTAATATTTGTTGCTTCGAGAATTAATATATTTTTGTGTATTTTACTGTGTCTAATTGATTTCGTGAATTGCCTTTCTTAAAATGATTTCGTATTGTATTACATGATGTTTGTCGATTTTAATTATATCAATGTACAGATTTAAGCAGTGATAGTTGAAAAGAGTACGAAACGCAACTGAAATAAAATTGGATTACCCGTACATTTTACTTATTGTGACAATAAAACTTGCTTTGTTAATTATGAGTGGTTTCCTTATCAGCTCATGAACAATTAAAATCCGCAATGCTAATGTAAATGAAAATAGAGGTAGTCATTTTGAAAGGGAAAGCATCCACCTATGGGTCTTTTACCATTCAAACCTGGTTCTCTGACGCATGGAATGAACTTGGCAGTCTAGGAGCTTAAGTAACAATCAACTTACGACCCTTCCAAGTGATGACGCGTTGGGTGTATGCGGACGATAAAACTTAAGACTCAAGAGGCTTACAAACCCAAAGTCTTTAAACTATCGTATCTATCATATCACGTTTGTGTGCGAATGTTATAAATGGTCTCTTTAAAAATATGCGGGGACGGGGAAGGAAGCAACTCCCACCATCTGTGATACGCCACGAAATGTTGACACCTTAACAAGTAAACATACAGTCTTCCGCGTACTTTGATAGTCAGACATGGCCGTTTTGTATTGAGAAAAGAGGAGACCTCAAGCACATTATTAAACTAGCTTATTTCAAGGAGACCAGGAATATGAAAGGTTTAAATTACATCCATAAGACGTCCCCTAGATTATTTTAACTTACAGGAAATCGTTTTACGTAGGTCTAATCCTTACAGGAGTCAAAAAGTGCCCACCTTTATCTTATTCTTCTTTATGTAGAGCCGTTTCTCGTTATCTGGGATCGAAGTAATGACCGATTATTGGTGGAAAACTAGAGGAAATTTTAAAATACGAATGGGAGGAATGTTAAAACCAGTACCAATGTACACTATCAGTCGTTATGTGCGTAAAAAATACTCATTCCAAACATTTTTACGTCCTCAGCCATTTCACGACGTTTAATGTTCCTGGTCACTTCCAGGCCTCGGAGTTTAATTAAAATCAACAGTGAACAAAAGTTGGCCCGTTTCGTTCGCTGGTTATGGTTGAATTGCTGGTATAAGGTTGTATTCGACATAAACATGTGTATCTAAGTATAGAGTAACTCGAAGGGAAATTGACATGTTCAAATCTGCAACCATACACTACGTTTTAGAGATACTAATATTTACAAAGAATTTCAGGCGGTACTGCTCGTAGTGATTGCATTAGTTTTACAATATTCTCATTTCTAGAATCATCAGGTAAACATAGCCACTTCTTCTACTTCAGTCAGTCAGTGCGCAAGCCACTGAAAAGCCAAAGAAATATGCAATCTTACATCAGAAACAGGATACAGGGTAGAAGGCAAAATCCGCATTTGCGCTCGCATGTCAGAAAAAAGACATGTACTTCTCAAGCAAAGAGCACTAACATTAAGTTTACTCAGCCCATACATAATTTAGACCTCGGAAGTCGATCGTAGGTTAATCGTCAATTTCACTCCCAGATAAGGCTCAATTTTCTTCAATTTTCTTTCCATACATTTCATCCTAATTTGTCGTCTGTCAAAGTTGAGCTTTATATGCCATTTAGCTTAAGGCATAAAAAAAGGCTTGAATGGGGTACATCTGATGCCTTATTTGTACAGCTCTAAGCAAATCTCTGTGTTGAGCTGCTGCAACCATGTCCCCTCTCTTCTTCTTATTCAACGATTCGAACGTCCAATAGACAATCACGGATCTCGATATCTTTTGATTCTCATAATCTGTTGAATCCAAAGATGTTCAGGTCAGTTGCAGACCTGGGTAGAATGGTAAACAAGGAGTCATCGGACAGTCCTTGGAACTCCAATGCTTGAGCCCCAACACCGGAGGAAATTTATTCCAGAAACCAGTCTTATTATCTTTTCAAAGACTTTACTTCATTTTTAATCTTAAGATTGCCATCGGCCGTTTGATTCCGCTGCTCTGGTTGTGTCGACACGACATCCGATCTAGACCTTAAAGCCGTTACTGACCGATACGTTTGGTGCAAGTGGCCGACATCACTGAGTACCGCAAAGGGTCACGTTTTCCTCGAACATTACCATGTGCACTTCTGGCACGTACCAACACTAGCGGATTCTGTAAGTACCGTCCCATGTTTGATTAGTATCAAATTTTTAAACCCGAGTGTCAGTGCATCCACTCCATTGCAATGCTCAATTTCGTTTTCAAGTAAGTCAATGTCACTACAAAAACCTACGCCAGTGTATATTTCCCTATAATAAATTTTCCATGTGATATCACGCTCCCCTACAAAAGGTCGCGCCAAAGAGAGTTTTTTAATTTCTAGAGCTATGCTCTTCATACACCAGTGTTCATATTCAACTGTGCTATTTAGTCTGGTCAATCAAAACCTTTGACTTCTCAACATCATATAATAGCATATAGAAATTATCGACGAAATGCACTATCTGTTAAAAGTGGATCTTTATTTCAATAACAAAATGAAGAAAAAACGTATAACAGTTAACAGTTATGACTCGTTTAGTGTTGCCGACATGCATCCACGTAATCAAGCGCTTAATAATCAAGTAATCAAATTCAATGTCTGGGTTTGAATCATGTACAGCAACACACACTCTTAGCTAGACGACTACTTCGTATCCAAAAAACTTGACGACGCGATACTCGTGATAAGAATGCGTGGCGAAGATTAAACTGACTCGATGACAATTTTCATAATTTTATTCTTTACACAAGGCAACTCGATTCTACCGACGTACCATAAGTAACAATCAGAAAACATATTTTCACTAATGAACATCGTATAGACTACATACATTTAAATGACACTACAAAATAGGAGACTCCTAATACATTGCAGGTATAATTTCAGAGATCACCAAAACGGAACAACAAATAACACAGAAGATTTTTAAGTGCAGTTGGACGTCAGCGATTGGCATGGCACATTGGCAGAACCATCTTTATGATTTATTAAGTGGAGGCTTGTAGATGAGAGAAAAGCTATTACCTCATTAAAGCATGTTATAGGTTATTAAACTTTGCCAAGATTCGATGTCAGCAAGCAATGTTTGGTTTTAGGCATAACTCTAAACAAGTAATTAGTTTAGCTCGGAAAGATGGCTTAAAAATTGTCCGGTACAATCTTCCTGGAAGAGGAAGTTCGACGATAAACATGCTTAGGCAATTAGGAAAGTGCAAATTTTTATACGGATGAAGTATTTACAACTTTGCTATTGTCTTTTTATGTTACATAAAAAGCAAAAGACCCCGGATAATCGACGGTTGTGCGGTAACCGTAAAATATTGCACGAGAACTGGGGAAGTTGGATAGCTGAAGTAACGATAAGTTTAGTAAACATTGAAAGCGTCTTAAGTGACGTTAACCGAACTGCGAAATATTGTTCGAATCAAGGAGAAATGTGGATAGCCAGGCGTTTGAAAATTCGAGATTCTACTTGAGATTTTACTTGTAGTCGCGCAAAATCAAGGGGAAAAAAATGAGCGAAATTTCATTACCAAAAAAAGTGAAACTTGTAACCATTTAGTTAATTATTGTTCAATATCTCAAGTCCATCTAAGACAAAAACATTTGGAAAGAGACAAAGAATAATTCTATCCTAGTTTGAGCATTACGAAAGCTAGCCGAATAGTAGTGGGCTAAATTAAAAAGGTCTAAAGTGATTATCCGAAGTCACGTCAGAGGCATGGATTGCTTCTTCACAGTATGACGTACATTCCATGTTCATTAATTACCTCCATTAATTACCTCCATATAAATTCCTGTATATGAGACAAATGTGTTCTACGAAGGTCCAATACCTTGTAAAGAAGCGAGGCCATTGTCCTCAAAATGTTACCTTGGCATGCGTGCTATTTTTCCTACGCCTAGAAGAGAAGGGTCTATCAAGACAAGTCGAGCACAAACCATACAATAGCGTACAACATTCCGGTTGTTGTAGTCAACTATTGTGGAGTTGCTACACAATTTCATTTGGGATTGGTCTAAATAATACAGCTTCCATTGTTCTCGAAAGCATATTCGTTTAACAGTGATATCATTTCCAATAGTACCCTAAACTACTTGAACTAACGTTGCTGAAATATCTTATCTATACCCATCGTACTAAGTCTCCCCCAACGATACGCAACGAGGGGAAGCTCGGATGTGGGTTGTGATGAAGCCCTAGAAATATTATTACAAGTTCCATTGCGTTTCCACCCCACCCCTTTTTCATAAGTGGGTAAATAGGTCCCCCTCCCCTATCCCGGGGATACGCCACTAGTCTCACGCGAAAGTTTACGATATAAAATGTCATCGTTAACACGTAGTGTTTGAATTTTATCACTAGTCGAATATGATTACCTGAACAGGCTAATCTTTTCTAGGGTCATTCGGTAGGCTACCTGCCGTGGAGTTCCTAAAACAAACTTCTCATTAGTTGCAGACCCTTTTACATCAGTGAGGGACTATTTTAAAAAATTGTGTACTTTGTTAACGACGGCGATTGATGTCCCAGTGAGACACGAAAAGTCAATGAATGCAAATACGAGAGCAAGAACATTTTGGTCGTGATGGGGCACAGATTTGTCCTAATTCGTCTTACAACAAAGAAAACAAATGAAATATAATAGAATCCTTCCAGAAGTGCACTGCCTTACATGCAGTTAGCATCACAAGACTCTGATCACACACTTCACGTATAGTTCTACTCAAAATAATAATGGTAATCCATTGACACTGTATAGAGGCAAGCATCAGAGCCTATCTTGAAAAGTTCACCGATAGCCATTTATAACTTTGCCTTATGTTGTAGATATGTGGGGGTTGAGGAGAGGAGCAAGTGGACGCACAGAGGAACATATAATAGGCGCAGGAAGTAAAGTTTTCAAAGACACTTTACATAAGACTATAAAAACCTTAAACCATGACATTGTCTTTAGATTACTTTTAGACGTGTCCTGATACGTGTAAGCCAAGTCACTTCGTCCATGTACTTTGAAGCACAAAAAATCATTGAAGTCTGATCACACCAAACGACAAAACCGCATCGCGCGGACGGATTAGCTGCCATTGCAGAAATCTTGTACCTTGTGAAGAGATCAAGTGTATTGGTTATTTAAATGAATGAGCGATGGCAAAAACATTCTCTCCTTGAGCGAAGGAAAAAAATAAGGTCTACCAGATCAAGTCCTCTCTACAGGGCTGTATCTAACACTCCCAACGAGGAGAAAATCAAAATAGTTGACCGTTGCCAACAAACAGCAAAACATATACGGATTACTCGAGGCTAATTAATGATGTAGTAGTTTAAACAGCCTTAGAGGACATACCTCCATCCTTGAAGACAACAGTTTCCAGGAACTGACAGGAATCATTGCGCAGAAAGTAACCGAGTCACTTTATACTTGAATTTTTTACCAGAACTCATAGTTACAGGTGCAGTTTAGAAGCACAAGTGCCTGCCCCGGTCGTCTCGGCTGGTCGATATAACTGCACACAATAAAAATCTTTTATATCTTTCATAACAAGCATAACACCATTATTGCTCTATCCAATAATCGGGCAGGTGTTGAGCTCACATGAAGTTGCAACAGAGAGGCAGAACACTATAAGCTCAGAGCAATAACTAGGTATTCTAACCTATTGATCAAGAGCAAGTCAGTCAACGGACGTAGGACTCATATTTTTGTTAGTATACCTTACGTTGTCAAGAGCTCAGCTGCTGTGAATAACAGCTTACACGATACAAGCTCTGCGTCTTCTATTAACACCTATGTCATTTGGATAAAAAGGAAGACGTACACATTCGACAAAATAAACCATTTTAAATCAGATGTCCCAACCCTTATCACTACATGTCAATCCTAGTGGGTGTAATGAATACCATTCACTCGTACATATTGGCAGCTGTGAAGCCTGACAGATTGTACCTTGTTCCAATGCTGGATAACCACTGAAAAGTACTACCATTGGAAGCAATGCCTTCTGCCAGTATCTAATTTCAGAAATGACCACTTAACACAGCAACTCTAATCACATACAGTCCACATGCGACGTAAACATTTCGCCCACACACAAACCCCAGAACAAATAAGTTACGATTCAACCATGGCTAAAACTCAAAACCTTTAACTTCTTTGCAAAGTCGTCGTGCAAGTATGAGCTAGGTGGCGACGCGCAAAGTAAGACTTATATACGCATGCGCAACATGAAGCTCAACTTGAAACGTGAAAACGAGAGATGGGATTTTCCCCCTTTGTATTACCTTAAAACTTCTCTGCGCCAGGAGTAACGTCCTTGGTTAAACAACTAGCAGCTAGTTTAGGCGCTTCACACGATACAGAGTATTTATTTGTTATCATTAAAAACTTTTGGTGGTCCTCACGCACCAACGTTACATCTATACAGATGTAGTGATCGTCTGAATTACGTCGTTGGCAATAAAAATCAATATGAATGCTTGCATCCCAAACATAAAACTAGTTTCAAACTCAAGACACAGTATGTAATACACTATCAGCAGGTTCATTCATGGCAGTCTGCATTTCCTCTTGTGTCTCGCTGGCAATACTTTTGTCTAATGACATGCCGCTATTCGAGTCCTGAGTATGTCGTACATTATCCTCCGGTTGAGAGGCAATTTCATCTCGATTTAGACATTCACCACAGCCAGGTGTATCAACATCCATCGAGTCGTCGGCCTGATTTTCACTGGTTTGTAATAAATTTTCATGCCCCGAAGGCAAGTTAACGGACGAATCAATGCTCGTTTTCTGTTCATTAGTAGTGCCCGTAGATTCCTCCATCATACTAGCTTCTATTGTCTCTATGATACTCTTCTGTGGCATCAGAGGCACCTCCTCCCAACGAGTACGTTTAAACTTAGGTTGTCCCTCCGAAGCAGTCCGTTCTTGCTTTTCATACCTTGTTCTATTAGAGTTCTCCGGTCTTTCATCTCCCAGGTTGTTCTCCTCTTCTAATGGGACTGTCTCTTGCTTTGCGCCTTGTCCACTTTCTTCCTTTCCACTCTGCCTATCCGCATCATCCTTAGACGAGTCAGAATCACGATCCTTGTCTCTTTCACGTCTCTTGTCTTTATCTCTTGTCTTGTCTCTGTCTCTTTCTCTACTGTATCCTCGATCTCTGTCCCTACCACGATCTGATCGCTTACCTAGACGCTCCGCATCTCGTTCCCTTTCCCGGTCTCGACCTCTATCCCTCTCTCTGTCCCGTTCCCCTTCCCTGTATCGCCCACGTTCTCTGTCTCTTCTCCCGCGATCCCTTTCTCGCTCGGTCTCTCTATCACGGTACCTTGAACGACTGCTATCTCGATCTCGCTCCTTATCTCGGTCTCGCTCCTTTTCTTTGTCCCTGTCCCTATCTCTGTCCCTCTCTCTTTCCCTGTTCCTATCACGGTCCCTATCTCTGCCTCTATCCCGATCTCGGTCCCTATCCCTATCACGCTCACGATCCTTATCCTTGTCTCTTTCTCTTCCCCATTCACCTCCCTTTTCTCTTTCTCGTAGTCTATCCTCACCAAAAGTCTGTACAGTATTGGGATCATCATCCCACTTTGTTCTCCGTTGACCTTCCTTGTCACCATCCATGCCTCTGCTTATTGCGGCTTTTGGGTCATTTTGGTCCACTAACGTAGAATTAACGGAATTTGATTTTAAAAATTCCTCCTGACTGGGGGGTCGAAAGAAGTTTCCGTCACTACCTTGTGGTGGCATCCACGGATGTCGCATCCCTGATGGTGGTAGAAAGAAAGATGCACGTGGAGGCAAGTGAGACGGCATGTGCGGTGGTCCACGAGGCAAAACCTGAGGATTATTATGAAGGGAATTCTGCATCGGTCCAAGAGGGGGCATTCGTGGTGGACCGTGCGGAGGAACATTAGGAACAGCCTGTGGAGGGCCACCTAATGGACCATGTGGAAGTCTATGTAACGGTGTATGAGGAGGTCCATGAGGAAGTCCATGTGGACCTGCATGGGGCGGGACAGGCCAGCGATCGCCATGAGGCCGCGGTACTTGCCCCCTTATAGCCTGGTCCATCCACGGTGGCATGGGAGTTCCATGAGTAGGTACCGGCCTTCCGGAGTTCGTATCTGTCACCTGATCACCACTGCCTTCTTGTTCTTGTTTCACGTCCATGTCACCATTTGTAGAAATTCCTTCGTTTTCCGAATCCGACTTTTTTGCTACGTCCTCTTTCTCATCCGGACTATTCTTCGTCTCTACTTGCGCAGATTCCTCATCAGTCTCTTGTTTCACATCTGGAACGGTTGTAGAAACATTTCCGTCTGTCGTCCACGGACCCGACGGCGGTGCTGCCCGGAATCGTGGAGGCAGGCCTTGGACCGGTAGGGCGGCAAGGTCTGGTCTAATGCCCATAGGTGGAGGAACTAAATGGGGTGGCAACCCTGGTAATGGTGGTCGGAATCCTGGAGGAAATGGTAGGAGTCCTGGCGGAGGAGGCATCTGACCAGGATGAAATACAGGCAACAGCCTGGGACCCATTGCTGGAGGAAATGGGGGAATGGCACTTACTGGACCTGGGGGTGGTGCCTCTTCTGCAGTTTCATCTTTGTTATTCTTGCTTTCTTTTTCCTGCTCGACTTTTTCCTCTTCTAAACGAAACAAAAATGGACGTTGAATTGTGATTACAGGTTAGAAGCGATGCACATAAGCACTAAATACACAACATGTATGTCACAAAATATTAGTACATTAATATCCAATATAATCACGTCACGTAGATAGCCAAACGTAATCAGTAGTGCTTTAATTTAAACTATTACTTAATATCTCACATTAAATACGGATTAATTGTTAGGAAAACAAAACAGCAATCAATACAAGGTAAATAAAACTTAGAATGAAATGTATTAAATAGTTTTATTATTGCCATTCATAATCAATGTCACTCTCATTGTCAGTGTCTTCAATTCATTAGCATTAAATTCTCAATCGTTTCATGACGCATGGCTAGCTTCCGTTCACTTAACAACAACTTAAAAATACTGAAAGCTCTCTAATTAGGAGAATTTTATCCTGAGATGTGAATAATAAGGCTCATGTATAATTATACTAGTCTACGATAACAGCCAAGGAGCACGAATTTCGTCGTAGAATTTTTTGAGTACGTAGTCAATCACGCTCCTTGACGCAGCGAAGAGCGTATGAAGGCGCGCTCGATCACGCACAACTTATGGTCAAGCCTCGTTGACTGTTGTAACATCTCTTACACCATATGTTTCTCATAGAATCACGAAATATGTCACAAGCACGTCTACAACACGACAGCTTGGAACATAGGTAATCAGGTACAATTAGTGAATAAAATATGGCTGTTCAGGGCAGTAAATACCTGGTCATATTAACTTCAAAAAGTACATTTAACCTGCATGATCACACCACAGAAGAATTGGTTTTAGTTAATACAAGTTTCTACTTACTATCATTCAGATCAAAATCTGGTGGCACTGAATCAGGATCAATGACGGCACCATCCGTAAGCTCCTTGAGGTTAATGCTGTCTAGCTTGTCCCAAGGAATGTAGGTCACCCCCCTGTCTTCATCCCAGAGTCTTTTAAACTCCGATCCCTTTATTGCTTTGCCAGGGGCCCAAGCAAGCTTAAATTAAGAGAAAAAAATTGAAATGAGCATAACCTGACAATGTAACCAAATACGCAGATGTGAAAAATTCCTCCTCGATCTTCAAAACGGCAGTTGTTACAAAGAACAATGTTACATTTAACGGACTATTAAACTTGAAGTTTTGAAAGAGAGAACATAATCAGAAATCGATAATTTGATGCTCAGCATTTCTTTCCGGGTTTTATCACCGTGGTAAAAACACGTTAAAACATGTGCAAAAATTATTAGGGATTACTGATCACTGGATCAGTAACATCTAAGATTCTATATAAAACACAACTCTTCTATATATATCACATCTCAAGGACAGTCACGAATATAACAAATCTGCCAACCATTTCCACCCATATTTCCACCCAGCAAATCAAATATTATTGGCTGAAAATACCTTGATTGAGTGTCCGTTAATCCGCCTGTTCTTTAAATAATGGATGGCCATTGACGCTGCTTTTCTCTCCTTCATGACAATAAATGCACAGCCACGCGCCTGAACCAACTAATGTAGATAAAAGCCAAAGCAGATTACAGTCAATATCACCAAAAACTAATTCTAACAAGTTGTTGATCGCCTAAAGCAGAACACGTGAAAGGCCTGCCTCGAGATGCCGCTCGAAGCGCTACGAACGTTTTGTTCGCTGACGACCAAGGTCTATGCGTCAGGGAATAGACTTAGATTCTACTCCTGAGAGCACAGAATTGGTTCGCCGGCGAATGGAAAATAACGCAGTGGCTGATTTGCATCACAGTGATCCCTGCAGATGAGTAAATTAGTGGTGGCCGGCTATAGAGACCTAAAGGCCGGTTTCCACTTGAGCGAATTTTGCAGCCAATTCGTCGTCGATGGAATGTCTTTTGTTGTTCCTGGGCATGGGCGAATTTGCAAAGGAAATCTGAGAGCTGAAAAGAGGTCAACTTCCCAGCGAATTCGCAAAGAAGAAAACCAATGAGAGAGAAGCTGGAAGGGTCGCTGTTTCAGTTTATGCTTGGCAAATTCTCCGGCGAATTCATTAAAAAATTCGCTTAAGTGGAAACCGGCCTTATGGGTAGAATCCAAGTCTTCTCCCGGGCGCACAGACATTGGTCGCCAGCAAACAAAAAGTTTTCAGTGCTTCGAGTGACATCTTCATTGTTAAAAAAAACCAGATCGCCTGGTTACTGCGAGGACACGAATGAAAGTGTAGGACGGCCTTTACCCTCTCATAGAAGTGCACTCGAGAAGGCGAGCGGTTATGGACATCCCCAAAAAACACGATAACAAATAATTAACAAACAATTAGGCACAATCCCTTTTGTACATCTGCAAGCCGAGGAGGGGAGTCACCCGATAGGTGAAAGGAAAGAAAAGGGTCACCCATCAAGTGTACGTTGGTACATGCTAGTTCTTATTGTCGTGTAACATTTATCGACATCTAAGGGAAAGTTAACGAAAATGAACTGTGTTCTCCCTAACTATTTGACTGGTTTAAAATCACTGTGGATTATTTCTTCTTGTGTTGCTTTTATATACGAGCACGAACACGCTTTGACAGTATCACGGTTGTTTACAGACCACGTTTCTTTTGCTTCTTTGTTTGTTTCAGAGTGCAATGAGATGTCTTCTTTTTAAGTACGAGTCACCAATAACCTGACTCGCATGTAAAAATCAGGGTGGGGTGTCATTAATTGGGTCTAGCCGGAATGCCTCCTTGGCGAATGATCTTGCTAATTGGGCCCTTCCAGTGCACATTACCCCCTGACGATCGCCCCCTCGATCACTCACCCCGGATGACTCCACCCCAGACAATTAGCAGAACGCAAAATCCAACTAAATAAAAATAAATTCAATCTACTACTCACATCTATGGAGCTAACTTCTCCGTATTCCTCAAAAGTTTCTTTCAACTGGCTTTGAAGAGTCTGTTTGTTTAAGTGTCCAACCCAAACAGTTATTGTACACACTAGAAAAAAAACACACCATTAACACGTTGAGATAAAAAATGTTCCAGGAATATGCAACACCAGCAATTTACTGCGGTCGGCGCCTATAAAAGGGTGTCAAGGGTTTTATCTTCTCAATACTTACGTATTTAGAATATGAGTTTACTTCGCTTTCTAAGGGAGAATTAATCTAGAGTCACGCGCGTGCATTTAACACCGTAAAATGTCTAACGATCGTTTCCACATATTTTGTTCTCAGAAGCATTAGCTTTGTTCTCATTGATTTAGTTGCTTTTCATTTAAGAGCTGCCGTGGTATAGCGGATAAGACGACGATATTGCAAGCCAGAGATTGCGAGTTCGAACCCACGTCACTTCAAACAAACTACCAACGGAGAAGGTAACAGGAGCCCACTCACACAAAGAGCTCACTTCCTAGTAGATTACGTAATCCTAGCATAGGAATCAGCTACGCTCAATAACGAGTATGGTACGAAAAGAATTAAAGACTAAATATATCCGGTAAGTTGCAACCGTAAAATATCCGTTTCTAAGCGAAATCCTATTGATGCAAGATGGGCTCTGCAAGTGAGATCTATGTTTAGGGGCTTTCATACTACCTTATGGCAAATACGAGCAAGGACATCTAACTTTATCTGATTGCCAAATTTTTGCAAATAAAGAAAAAATGCGAAGCCGTTGTGAAAGGAGCACTGAAATTTAACAAAAGCACTAAAGATGATGCTTGAGGGCAAGAAACAACGGACAAGAAAATAAAACATGAAAACAATATTGCATCAAAATAAAATTGTTCGGACTACAGACTGATCCTTACCGAGCAAGCCTGCCAAACGGAATACGTATTTCGAATAACAGCTAATAGCTCTATACCATATTTCCTGCATCCACTACTTTAAATCCTTGAGTCAACCCCCACCCTTTCAGTAAAAATTCTTAATGAGCTTTTTCACTAACATGACAGTGTCTGCACTCGAACAGGCCCCAATGATTTTATGACTGTGAAATTGATGATAACACATTTAAGGAAAAGTCAAAAATCTATATAAAGAAGACCTTTCACTATTCATTGTCAATATCTATTTGAAGAATAATTCGTTTCTCAGACAGTTTGGATACAACATTTGAGCATGCTTTTAAATCTAGCTGTAAGAAATATGCTTCGCATGAACAACCAAACCAATTTCTCGTTTTCTCTTCCAGGTAACATCACCAATCACATACCTCGCACCTCCACCTTTAAACGCAAGTGTGCAAGTCAAGAAATGTTAATAAGTTCACCCTTCGAACGCGTCCCATCACCTCCTACCCTCCCCTCCCCTCCCCTCCCCTCGAGCTAGTTCGAGGATTAAAAGCAACTCAGATTACACAAAAGATAGCACCGATTAAGCCTGCCGTAAGGCAAGGTGCATGTGGAAATTATACTTACAGCTCATACAGTTTCTTCGCAAAGGTGGATAACCCTGCTTCCTCCTTTCTTCTGGTGTCATTGCTTCCCGTTTTTCTGGTGTTCCCCGCTCTTTCCGCAGATCTTCCCTTCCTTCCTCTCTTCCTTTATCCGTCTTTGATTCGGATTCCCATTCCTCGTTATTTTCGTCGGCGTAACTTTTTTCCTTAAAATGTCCTCTATTCCTATCGGGCCCTTGGTCATTGAATCTACTACGTTCATCATTAATACCATGCATTTCTCGTTCCTCAAACATTCCTCGTGGAATGTTCCCACCTACATCAACTTCACCACGCTCTCGTCTACCAGCCACATCAGCTTCTCCACAAAAAGGCATTGCTTGTCTACGATCACCAAGTCTATGACCACCAACATCAGGTTCACCTACTGACGCACCAAGTTGGTCACGCCCTTGAGCCGAACTCCCCTGCAAAGGGTGCTGTGGGAACTGACCAATGGAAGCCGCGGGAGGCCTATTTATATTGTCTTCTACTCTTTCGATTTTCTTTAGACCCATCTCCGTGTCCATCTTATCTGAAACAAACATCGATGAAGACGTGAACTAAGAAGCTCACAAAAATATTCCATTGCTCGACTAATAAACTGCAAATTGGTCAGGGATACTGTGTAAAATCACACAATTATACAGTTTGCTTCGATACAAATATGCACCATTCTTATTGAAAGTACTTATTTACCAAACAAAGATTAACTTTCTTGAAAAGCACAGTACAAAAAATGATCTAGTTTCGTTGACTTACTGGTGTCTTGATATTATTTCAGATGGTACCCACGAAACCAAGAACTAAAAGAAATGAGTACCACGGCCGCAGAGGTAGGAAATGTCATTGAATAATTTGAAGATTATCGAAACAAGTTAGTAGTATAACACCTGATATTGGCGGGCTTTTAATACTGTAGATCGAAACCAGGGTAAATTAGCAATTCATGGAAACTAAGTTGTCACCTTTAATTTGCAAGCGCCCAAATCAACAGAATGACAAGAGGACACGATTACAATGCGATGTCCACCCATGGATACAAGGCCTCGGATGGCCTACCGTCATGATAAGATGACGATCTTTTACGCCAGAAGTTGCGAGTTTGAATCTCTATAATCGCACGAAAATGACCATTGGTGAGAAAAGGTAATGGGAGCCAAATCTTACAAAGTGTACGATGACTACGCTCTGTGATCAGTATGCTGCTACAAAATACGGGGGCAAACATTTAAAACATTGGCAAACGTGACAAATCAAAAATATCTGCGCACATCTTTTAGCAACATAACTAGGTTCCAGTCTCCTCAAGGCTCAAAAGTAGTCTGTCTTCCATTTGTTTAGGTCGGACGTTGCAGCGAACAACATGGATCTTCATGTAAGAATATTTTGGAAATAGTCATCCTGCTCCCCTAATGAAAGAGCACAAAAGCAAAGGCTGAGACTAAGACCGGTTCAGCGTATGGTGTGACGTTGTACGGAGATGAAAAATCAAAGACTGTATGATCACAAATCTTGGCTAAAATAACATGTTCCCCAAAACAAACAAAACATAATACCTGGTGGAACAAATCCTCTTTGCGCCATAGCACGCTGATCCTCTTGCAAGCGAAGTTGTTCTTGACTTAACAAAAGATTGTCCCTGACACCGAAGGGTTCCCTGCCTCTATCGACATCGGGATGCCCCTGTCCAAAATGACGGGGTAGGTCCTGTCCAGGTTTAAGAGAGCTCGGATATTTGCCATTCGTTCCAATATCTGGGTGCCCTGGTGAGGGCCCGTACTGCTCCAAGGTTGAGGGGTGAACAAGCATACCGGAATGCTGCTGGCGAAATTGTTCTTGAATCCTAAACGGTACTCCAGGTGTATCTTCAGGGGTTGCGCGATTCCTATTAGCAAAAGTTAAGATTTATATCATACCAAAACGAGAGAAAAATAAGACTCCGAACGCTAAAATAGATTTCTCCTCCTCAATTGTACGGTTATTTTTAAGCAAATCAAGAAAGAAAAAAAGAATCAGACCATAATGACCACATTTTACGGCTGCATAATTACACAAAAATACAAATGTTTCGGGAAACCTTAACATGTCTATAACATGAATTTGACTACACATGGTAAACGCGCAACATAAGCTAAATGTTGTAGAACATGGAAATAAACGCGTTTTAAATCTCATGAGTTACTTTTAGAAATTTGTGTACTATTCTAAAGAGTTATAAGTGACGTCAACTGGAATCATTTCTCGGTTATGACAACTAGACCTGTCCCCTTTTATGTACGTTGGCTTATCTCCTCTACAAAGGACCCAATAGGCCCCAGCTAGAGCGGTAAGAATGACAAGCAAGTTCAAAACGCCATAGTAAACATAGTATGTGAGTTTATACTCCTTACCGACCATAAAATAAATATTTCTCTACGCCAATTTTTCGCGAAAAATCGCATAAAGAACAAAACGCAGTGACTCCAATTTGGCAGCCATATTTTAACAATTTACAGAAATGGCCAGCTGGGCCAGCCGAGACCTAGCCTGGCCTTACTTTCGCTTATCACGTCTTTTAAAGAGCAGTTTTCAGTGACTATTTTGTCATCCACAACACGACAACACGTGGTCTAAATAACTAATTTGACCACAAAATGATTTTTTCGCATCGACCACTCTCTCAGGACGAGGATAACGGTGCAATTTATTGTCTCCAAAACAAATGCATATGACACAACTATTTACGACGAATCTTTACAAATCACAATTCACGTTGAAGTTTATCAACCATTTGAACCCCTATCCCTGTCTCCCAACCGCGTACCACCAGCACTTTATACTCGTCATTAACAATGACTGATGGACAGAAAGAAATGAGTTGTTTCGCTGCCAGACCCTCAGTAGTGTCCGAATAGTTTCAAAAAAAATTTCAATCTTCTGATTTACAATTTCCGTTCTAGAACTATCTGCAATTACTGCCCTAAACGATGGATGTGCACACTACCTTGTACTGTTTACAGCACGTACATTCAACAGTGATTTGCTGTAATACAACTATCTCAAAAAAGAAAAACTTAACCTCGGAATTTAAATGCCAAATTGGCATACAATGCACGTATGTTGCTGGCCTTGAGAAACATAGGCCTTCCACACGACTTTGCCTGGGCAAAAATGACAATGTAACCATAGAAATTCTATTTCGGGCTCTTGCATTACGTTCGGGATTTCGAAAAGCAGTTGTGTGGTGACAAGCAGCCAACAAGACAATTGTCAAACTCATTGCAGCTCGCCATGTTGCTACTTCAGTAGACTGAATAAACATATGTTGGGATAGCACAACAGTGAGCGTTGCCTCTCGAGTCTGAATGTTGCCAGTTCGAGTCCCCTTAGCTCCTGGTAGATATCGCTATAAAATATGACGTTCACTCAAGAGGGACTATATCTATATATCCTAGAGTTTTTCTTAGCCTTGAGTGTTTTTAGGCTGATTGAACAACCTTCACTGACAGTGTATCGGTGTTTGTGATATGTAATATCTAAGATATATCATTGACTGTAATATATATTGTATGCTATTTCAGTATAAATGTGTACTGTATTGCACCCCACGTAACTAAGGATTGCCCATCAAGCGAAACTGATAACATTTGTGATCAGTTTTTATAAACTTTCCTCTCAAACATGGAATTAGACGAACTGAACAATAGACTGTTTTAGTGGTTATAGCGAGATAGCGACAGCAATTGGTCTTTTTCTGCTATTCACGCTACTGGTCTTGTTACCTATGCTCGATTTTAAACACAAGGTATTTTCAAAGTGATTTTTTGTCGAGTCTAAGGAACAGAGTTGTTCGTCTCTTTAAAATTTTCTCGAATACATCCAACTGCAAATGACTGTACAATCCGCTTCGATTAAAAATAGTGGCGTCTCGAGAGAAGAATTTTGAAAGAGTATTTAAGATTAAAGAAAAATATTCATACTTTCAGTAGAGTTCTTTATTACAGGTGCACTTAACGGTTACAGACATTTTCGTTCGATTACGACAAGTTAAATTGTCGCGCCTTTTCGACTTGTATAATTTATGTTTCATTACAAGTCAGATAACGACGTGGACCACCATACATTGGCCTTACCACTTATTAAATGTAAGGGTGAGCTCTTGTAAGACTTAACTAGTAAACTGCGACAATTACTGAATA